>CAUYQV010102570.1:0-77116 GCA_963574575.1 Galagoides demidoff
TTCTTTTTTCTTTTTTTTTTTTTTTGAGACAGAGCCTCAAGCTATCCCCCTGGGTAGAGTGTCATGGCATCTCAGCTCACAGCAACCTCCAACTCCTGGGCTCAAGCGAGTCTCCTGCCTCCGCCTCCCAAGTAGCTGGGACCACAGGCGCCCACCACAATGCCCAGCTGTTTTTTGGTTACAGCCATCATTGTTGTTTGGCAGGCCCGGGCTGGATTCAAACCCTCCACCTTTGGTGTATGTGGCTGGCGCCTTAGCCTCTTGAGCCACAGGTGCTGAGCCTAGGCTGAATTTCTAAGGATATTTATTATATGATAATATGATAGATTTAAAAATCAGGTAAAATGTAACAAATGACTCTGTAAGATAAATTTTATCAGTAATAGCCTTAGATAAGAATAAAATCAGAAAAGAGGCTTTTTATTTCATACTGAATTCAATTTGAAGTGGTAATAATGATATTCTCCATTTTAAGTTTAGAGTTTAAAAGTTTAAAAGATTTCACACGGGTTATCTAATCTAACTTATAAATAGCGACTATTATCTCAATACTTTGGGTGGGCAAGTAAGTTAAGGTTAGAAAAGTAACCTGTTAAAGATCTCACAGCTAATATGAAGAAGGACTTGAATTAGAATTCAGTTCTTCTGAGTGTAGAACTTACATTTAAAGTCACCCATGATGACATTTATAATTAAAAGTCACTGTTTGAGGTGTTTTTAGAAAATATTTTAACCTTACATATAAAGAGTATTACATGGTATTTGACTGACTCAATAAAGAATTGTTTTCTTTTAAAACATAACTACTAGGAGGTCACTTTTAGAATGGTAGAGTGAGGACCTCTGCAAACCAACTCCAAGAAAAACAAACATGAATAAAAATAAAAATTTAGTAAAAACAACATTTTAAAGTTAGGGAAATTGTCTGAAGGGCAAACAGCAAATGAAGGAACATTAATTCAATAAAATCTACTAAAACTGGTAAGAGTCTTGAAAGTCTGTGGTCTTTGAAGCATGGCCCACTCCTGCCCTCCTCCCTTGCACTTCAGTGTGGGAGTCTTTCTGCCTCAGGAGAGTAGCCGACAACATTTTCCCAGGGTTGACAGGGCTCCCTTTTGCCCCAGCCTCCACTGAGGGCTCTGGTCTCTCTCAGGTAGGGGTAGGCTACCGGCATTTCTCAGGCATTTCCTTGCAACACCAAGCCACTACTCATAGAGCAGGGGCTTTAACTAAAAAGCAAAATGCCAGTAACACTGGACCCAGTTCTCTTTGTCTCATCCCACTTCAAGGCTGGAGTGTGCACAACCGGAGAAGTGAGCTGAAAAGACCAGAAGCCAGTGCCTGCAGCAGCACCCTGCTCCTAAAACAGGAATGCCACTCTCTCCCAGAAGCAGGCTACTATTGATATCCCCACCTTTGGAGATTTGTCCCAGGGATTTTTTTTTTTTTTTCAAAAAGAGGTAGGCGATAAGAACAGACAGTTTTCTCCAAATGAATTGACTTTATGTGAACCCATATTAAATTTTGATGCAAAAAATTCAGAACAGGCTGGTAGTTCCATGAGAGCAATAAACTAAACCATCAGGCAGATAGTCTACCAAGGACAACCAGAGAAATAGGCAGCTAAGAAAAACTTTGCAGGATCACAAAAAGGTTCAAGGACACACTGCTCACAACCAGCACCTACATAGGGGCCCAAATTTAACTCAGTCACACACAGCAGAACAATTCTGATCTAAGAGCATTTTCAAAAATAGTAGAGAAATTAACCAGAATTCAATGGAACTAGGAGAAGGGTGTGATACCATAAAGGCAAACAATTTAATAGCAATATCAGAGAAAAAGGCAAAAGAGTCCTGCTAATAACCACTGTCATTCCAGAATGACTGTGCACATGCCCAAGGCTAAATTCTGTGGGAATAACAGAGGTTTACAGAGGAGGAAATCAGACTTCACTAAAATTGTCTATCCATTTATTACACAAATACTCAAACAACAGCAATAGTAAGTTCCCCACCCCCACAGGGGGTGATGAGTATCTGGAATTCCTACAACATATTACCTAAAGTGATTATTTTTCAATTTAAAAAAATGATAAGCCATGCAAGGAAACAGAATTGTGTGATACACAAGGATTTATAAAGTAGGCAGCAGGAAGTGCCTTTGAGAGGGCCCAGATGTCAAATTTAACAAAGACTTCAAAGCAAACTTTATAAAGGAAGGATGATGACAATCACTCCTCTGGTACAGAATATTAATTCAGAGATGGAAATTATTAAAAAGAATGAAACAAACATTCTGGAGTAGAAAAATACATTAGCTGAAAAAAAAAATTCCTTAAAGGGGCTTAAGAGTAAATCTAAACTGGGAGAAGAAAAATCAGTAAACTTAATAGGAGATCAAGAGTGATTACACAATCTGAAGAACAGACAGAAAAAGAATAAACAAAAATTAACAGAGTGAGCCTTAGAGTTATGTGCTACGCCATTGAGTAAATCAAACACTGTTATGAGCATACCAAAAGAAGAGGTAAAAGTGAAAGAAAAAAAATTAGATACAATAGCTACATATTTGCCCACTTTATTTCTGACAAGCAGAACAAAACATTAAACTGTATCTCTAAGAAGCTCAACAAACGGAGATAGGATTATTAAAAAAGGATCTACACAAAGAACATCAGTCAAAATACTAAAAGTCAACAACAAAGAAAAAATCTTAAAAGTAGCAAGAAAAAAGTGATTTATCATACGCAAGAAAATTCCAATAAGTCTAACAATCAACTTCTAGTCAAGAACAATAGACGCCAGAAAGTAGTGGGATGAACTATACAAAGTATTGAAAGAAAAAGAATTGTCAACCAAAAATCTTATAGCCAATAAAACTGTCTTCCAAAAATAAAGATTGAAATATAGACATACACAGAAAAAAAAAAAAAGAAAAAACATTATGATGACCTGCTCTTAAAGTGTTCAATTTATGCAGATAAGGAACCCAAACATAACATTATTATTAGCAGATGTGTTTTCCAAAAATCTGTAAAGGGAATTCTTTAGGCAGAAAGTAAGTAACCAGAAATATTAATCCAAATTCACAAGAAAAAATACAGGTCAAAAATATAGGTAATTATGAAATTACAATAGACATAAATGTATACTGTCAGACTAGATAAAAATCAAGGTACAACTTTGTGATGTCTATAGAAGATACATTTTAGTTTCAGTCACACAAATAAGTTAAAAATTAGAGATGAAAAAAGATACATCATATAAATAGCAACCATATAAAACCTGGAGTGGCTATACTAATAATAGAACAAATTTTAAACAAGAAAAAAAGGTTACTAGTGGGAAACAGGGACATTTTATAATGATCAAACCTGAATCCATCACGAATATATACACAACAATTTTAAACATGCATTTCCCTAACAAAAAGGCCTGAAATACATAAAGCAAAAACTAACAAAATTAAAGGGAAAAGCACAGATTTAAATAATAGTTGAAGACTTCAATAGCCAACTTTAAATAATGGATAGAACAATTATGGAGATGACCAAAAAGGAGACAGAAAATTTCAATAATATTATGAATCTACAAGATCTGATAGACTTCTGTATAATACTACAAAAAAGCTGAATATATATTCTTCTCAAGTATATATGGAACATTACTAGGATTGATCATAAATTAGGTAAAAAAAAGTCTCAGTGAACCTAAAAGAATTAGATCATACAATAGATAGTACGGAACTAGATGTGAATTACAGAATTACAGAATCATACAATAGATAGTATAGAACTAGATGTGAATTAGAAAGAAATTTGGGAAATTAATAATATGATGTACAGTATAAACATGATGCTAAGAGAAAAAGGCTAGTTACAAAATATCACACAGTGTGCGATTGCATGTAGACAAAATAACTAGAATAAGCAAATCTATATGGGCAGAAAATAGATGAGTGGTTGTTAGGGCTGGTGAATTGAAGAGAAATAGGAGTGATGACCAAAGGACATGTGGCTTGTTTTTGGAGTGATGAAAATGATTATGGTGATAGTGACACAACTCTGTGAATATATTTAAAAACCTCTGAATTCTATACTTTGAGTAATTACTGGCATGTGAATTATAACTCAAAAAAGCCATTATCCCTCAGAAAACACTCACTAAAATCTAAATTCTGTAGATTTAATTGTATACTATATTCACTCTACCAAATATCACAAAGATTTGCTTTATTAGCACAATATAAATATAAATACGATATACTTATTTTTAACACTTTCTATACATGACAGATATTTCTTCACTCTATCAAGTTATTGATCTGTGTCTTCTGGACAACACACGCACACAACAAAGTGATGGTTTTAAATGGTTTGTTTCTTGTAATGAAATAATACTGAAGCAACCTATTTACATAAGGCAATGTTAGAAAATCCAAGTAATCTCATGTTTATATAAAAAAGGGAAAACATTTTCTTAACAACAAGATGCATTTTTTTGCTTGTCTATTCAGCCTTGAACTAATCTTATACATCAATTCAAATTAAGAAATAAAAAGATCAATTGTTTAAAGGTAATTATTTTGACCACCATTTAAAAGAAACAACCCAGGTAACATGCAGGAAAGATAGCTGCATTTTAGTTTTTACTTCCACAATCCACACTGTGATAAATGATTACGTTTATCTATGTCAGCCTAGTAATGTAACTTTTGAGAATAAACATTCTGAATGTAATTTGTTGGCTCCTTATCGCAGTTACTTTTCTTTCACATAGCCTAAGTAGAAAGTATAACACAACATGAAATATTGGGTTAACCTTTTGCAAAAAGGCAATGAGTTGAATTCAATGAATCTTGGGTAAAAATAAATTGAATTGTGGAAAACAGCATCCCAAATGAGAAGGGATATAAGATAAAAACATAGGACATGAGTGGTTGATAGCTTTTAAAAGTCATAGCTTTTAAAAACTAAAAGTCAATATCATCAATAACTAAGTAGCTGGAAGAATAATACAGGAGAGTTCTAAATTGCATTCTTCCTAAGAAATGACGAAAATCAGGTCCTAACAGGGTCACAGGGTCCCTCCTCTGGACAAATTGAACTCTTTACGAAGCCCATTAACCCTTGCAGATATTGGGGGTATATAGAGGGAGATTTTCTCTTGTAAAAAGAATTTGGCATTTGGCTTTTCCAATCATTTTCAGTAACACAATAAAAATTTACTGATGATTCTAGAGGCAGAAAACCAGAATTTGAGAAAATTTAACTGTACTAATTTTATTTAGTTTAAAAAATGATAAAATATGTTCCAGAGCCAAGGATACATGCAATCGAATCAGAGTTATATATTGTCTGTGGCTTGGTTTGTTAACACTATTCTGGGAGGCAGTTGGAATGCCCAAACGCACAAACTAGATTTCTGCATCCGAGGAAAGTTTTTCTGTGCTACTGCTGAGAACATTAAGGGGAGTCCATATTGGTTACAATCACAGACTCTCAGTTCACAAATAAAGACACTGAATTTTACCCTAAAATATTGGAATATAAATATTTTTTAAGAGCTTGAATTCTAAATTATAGGAAGCTACTTCACCAACATTCCCTTTTTTATAAAAACATGGCATTGTTCTACAGAACAACGATGATTATCTAAATGAAACACACCATTAAGCTTCCTTTACCCTTTACTTAGGAAATTATAAACAAACATTTTACTATTCAGTACTGGTCATTACTAACTATAATTCTGACCCATTAAAAGGATACACATGGACTGACATTTTCGATTTATAGGCTTATGCTGGTGAATTAATTTTTGTCATAATTTAATTATGCTTAAATTTTCATTTGATGACTTTTCCTGAGACCCCTTAAGTAGTCTCCTACCTTCTCTTCCACCAGGTTAAAAAAAAAAAGTACTAAAAACCATGCTTTTCTCAGAAGTATCTATTGAGTCACGTTTTGGGTCAGTATTTGCTCCCTTATCCACGCAATAGATGTAACAAATGTTGATTAATGGAGAACGGCATAGTATTTATTTGTTTAGCAGTCTCTTGTTTACAAGCCCAAGTCTCAGACAATTATCCCACCCCTTCCCAAATCTATCATTAGTCATAGTGTGGGATGAGTTTAATTAATAACTTAGAAACCAACAAAAGTGCTTTAGTTCTTGAATAAGCTCAGAACCAATATGGCCAATCTCCAGCTGGGTGAGGTACAGAAGAGAAAATGCAGCTTTCTTTTGCATCCAGAATCCACACTTGAAACATAAACAACCTTGGAGCCTGAATATCTTGGAAACTCACAGTAATTACTCCTAATTGAGGGCTCTCGCATTTATTTACCAAAAAAAAAATGTAATGTAGTTCCATTCTTTGCCCAGGCACAGGCTTCTTGTTCCCTAGATCGGCCTAACTTTCCAAGTAAATTATTTTGCTTTTGCTTACTGTCCATTTTACTAGCTCTGTACTAAGGCCAATTTTCTCTTTGTGCACAGTGGCTAACCCATTGTTGTTGATAAACAATTGATGAATGCAGGAATCTCTGACAGCCCTAAGTCACACAATTTTCACTTTATTAAGTATTCACTAAGTATCACTCATATTATTCAAAGTTAAATTTGGGCTTAGATCTTAACCCTTCTATACTTTGTGGTTATTGAAACTCTCAAGCTCTTCAACTCTAACTTTGTGATTAGTAAGACTGCCCATAAAATTATTTTGCAGATTAAATAAGATAATGAAAAAAACTGTTTAGAATGGCACATACAAAAAATGCTTAGTACATGGTAGCCATTACTATGTGATAAAACTAGGTTTTACTTGCCATTCAACCATTGTGTACATGTGCATGTTCCTGTATTGCAAATTCTGAATATACACATGAGAATCACTTTTTTAAAGTAAAAGAGTATAGAAAACAATGAAGATAACAGGTGAAAATGTAACCATTAATTAAACAGCATGAAAAATAGAGATGTTTATCTCAGATGAAATCAAATCATTAGCTTAATCAATCATTAGCTCTGGATTATAATTGTCATAAGTCCTGCAGTTTCAAACGCAGATCTCCCCAAAATGTAATATGATCTTTATAAGTTAATACGGCAGTGTAGAAAGGTAGTGAAATTCAAATTTTAATTTTAATGTAAAGCAATGTAAATATCATTTTATAACACAGTAAAACTCATGAACCTTTGGCCCCAACATGTTTAGATGAATTTACATTATATTTCCTTCCAAGGAAAGACTATAGGAAAGTCTATTTCCTTCTGAGGAAAGTCAAGAAAAGTCTGCTGTACTGATGTTCCTTCATCCTCTTTATGGTCAGGAACTCCTAGACATGTTCTTTGGAGGCTGTTTGCTCCATTCTGTAGATGTGCTTCATTCTTACTCATTCTTTGCACTCTTCTGACTGTGTATTTTCAAATATTCTGTGTTGAAGCTCACTAATTCTTTCTTCTGCTTGGTCCATTTCACTGTGAGAGACTCTGATGCATTTCTTAGTTTACCAACTGAATTATTAAGTTCTATAATTTTTACTTTTTTTTTGAATTATTTTAATGTCTTTGTTAAATTTTTCTGATAGGCTTCTGAATTCCTTCTCTGTGTTGTCTTGAAGTTCATTGAGCTTCTTCAGGATAGTTAGCTATTTTGAGTTCTTTTTCTGAAAGGTCACATATCTCCATCACTCCAAAATTGGCCACTGGGATATTATTTAGCTCATTTGGCAAGCTCGTGTTTTCCTGGATATTCCTAATGCTTGTGGAGGTTGATCAATGTCTGTGCATTGTGGAATTAGATATTTATTTTAACCTTCACAATCTGGGCTTGTTTCATCTCATCCTTCTTGAGAAGATTTTCAAGATACTCAAAGAAAACTGAGTATTGTTGTCTAAGTTTCTGGTCACTGCCACCATATCAGCACTGGGGTATCCCAAGCCTAGTAATACTGACTCTTGCAGACTCCTAGAGATACTTTGGTGAGGCTGAGTAATATACAAGAGAATTCCCTAGATTACCAGGCCAAGTCTCTCATTTTCTTCCCTCACTCTCTATGCTGAGCTGCAGGAAATGGGGAAGGAGTGTTATGGGCTCTTCCTTACGGTAACCAGTGCCAGGTCCCATCTGTAAGCCAGACTAATCTCTCTCTGATTTCATAGTGACTGTTACCTAGCTACCTCTGATGTTTATCCAAAGCCCAAAGACTCCTCAGTCAGCAGGTGATGAATCTTGTCAGGATTCAGTCCTTCCCTTCAGGGCAACACTCTGGCTCAGCATGGTTCCTGAAGTGCCATCCAAGAACAAAAGCCTAGTATCAGGGGCCTCAGGAGTCTGTTAATATTTTATTTTACTGTGGCTGAGTTGATATCAAAGTTGTAAAGCAAAGTCCACTTTGAGAGCTCTTTCCTTTCCTTTCCTGAAGTGGAAGAAGACTCTCCCTGGGCCATACTGGCTAGATGTAGAGGTTGGTTGACATAGGTGCTGCTCTGGTTGTAGCTTCTGCTGTCTCCCTTGGTACTATGTGCCCCAAGTGCATGGGTGCCAACCCAGCACTACCACAGGAACCCAAGGACTGCAGCCCTTTTAGCTAAATGCCTTATGAATTTAGTCAAGGCCCCAATTTCTCTTTGTTGGCCTGTAGTTGGGCTAATTGGAACATGGGTTTCAGGGCAGAGTATTTCTCTCCAGCCAGACTGGACTAAATGCTCCATTTGTCAGCACCAGAAGAATTCTGCCCTGTATTGTGTTCCCTGGTGCCAGGGAGACCCTGAGTTTCAATTCAAAGCTCCATGATTACTTCTCTCTCCCTTTCTGGGCACATGGATTCTCTCTTCACTCAGAATTCTGGCATGGCACTGCTGGGGCATAGGAGAAGGGTGGTGTAGGAATGTAAGATTGTCTTTTTTGCCCTCTTCATTATCTCTTTCCTTGATAAAAATGTTAAAACTATATAGTATGACTGCTCACCTAATTTCTAATTCTTCTGAAGGGGCTTGTTTATGCAGGTAGTTGTTGTATTAGATGTTCTTAAGGAGGGACCATTGCCGGAGGTTTCCATTGAGACATCTTGCTCCTCCCCTTTTCTATTTTCGGATTTTACTAATCAAGGGATTATCATAAAATATCTATTCTCTTGAGAAGACTCATAGGGGGTCAAAATCTGGGGAGTTGGGAATGAGGAATTGGGTAAGTAGGGATGTTGAAGTATTTACAACCAAGAAAATGTCATATTTTAAAACATTTACCTTAATATTATGCAAAAAGTACTAATTTAATTATCAACTCTCCTTGATTTTATGCCACATTAAATACTGTTGATTCTTTCTCCTACTCAGAAACTCATCTGTACTGGAATTTCTGACATCATGGCTTTAATACTACTCCTTTTCACTATCTTTACTGCTGCAAGCTCTGTCATCCCTCTTAACCACCGTGGGGGTGGGGGGTTGGTTGGACCTCCACTCTTCTTTTTTGGACACAGTCAGTGTTTAGCACTAATGATTACCTTTCTGCAGCTGAATTTTATATCTACATTCCAAACCCCAAGACACCTGCTTTGCTTTAATGTCATCCTTTTGTTCAAATGCCAAATAATATAATCCATTGTCGTTCCATCATGATCTCAATTTCTTCACATCCAAAAACAACACATTGCCCTTTTTTACCCCAAAACTTTTCAGTCTCCTTGACTTGTCAGTAATACTACCACTTCTCTAATAAATTGGATTTCATGTGGGGCAAATCCATAACTACTACTTCCCCTAGTTCTCTTAGTTCATACCAGCCACATCCGTCGGTGCTCTGTACTCCCTGGTTCTCCAATAGATTGCAGATCCTTGTTACAGTTTGCTTGGGTCATATCACAATATTCTTCTAATTGGCAATTCATTTCAATTCTACACTTTCTCTCTTACATGAAAAACATTCGCCATAAATGCACATGAGTTCATGGAGAGAGAAAGAGAAAGAGAGAGCACATGGATACACATTTTATACATGATATTAACAAAAACCATCATCTTGCAGTTCAATCTGATATCCATCTACCATTCCAACCTCCAACTTACCTCCATTCTCAGCTAATGACTGTTTATTAAATCTTTGTACAATCCTATTTTCAGCCCTTTGCTTACATCATGCCCCAAGTCTAGGGTGAAATCACTTTATGTCAGTCTAAATGCTAACTTTAGGTTTATCCCCCTAAAGTTAAGAACTGGCCCCCTCTCTCTGTTTGATTATACCCATGAGCTTTCAGAGACCTTCTTGGCCCTGCTATTCATTTGACAAGTAATTATTAATATATATGCCCTTTCCCAGCAAAACAATCAGTAAAACTCTCAAATATATATCCCCCTGTCCTCAAAAGCAAACATAATAGAAGGTACTTTACTACAGAAAATACATTTTAAGGACTTGTCAGTGAGAAAAGTTGTCAGCCTGTGGTGGGGCTAGTTGGACCATGGCACTATCTTAGCAAAATAGTCACCAAAATAGCAACAAACTCACACTGGAAAGTAAAAGGACTATAGTGGAAGTAGCAGAAAGGGAATTTTTTGGTCTTCTTCTTGGTATTCCTCCTATTTCAGGGGACAAAGGAAACAGCACTCTGTACTTGTCAACAGTTACTGAGATTTCAAGCTATCTAACCATTAAGCACTGAACAATGGGAGGCCAAAGGATTCCTCTCTTTGCATCCATGTAACTCACCAAATGAAGCAACAGTGAAACACCTAGGAATAAACCTTGCAATCTGTGATAACAAAATGCCAGTACTAAGTGGTAACAAGAAAACAAATGAATCACTTGCTATTCATTCCTAATGTGTCTTAGGGTAAAAATTTTGGACTTTATTGTATAACACAGACACTGCCAACATACTTACATGAAAGACTCAAGCTCCACAATAAAAGAAGCTGTATCACTGGAGAAGGCAGACTCTTAATAACAAAATTAAGTGGTTCAGGTATGTTCATAGAGGAATGCACTGATTCTACCTGAGCCCAAAAGGTTAGTCTAGAAATGCCTAGATTTGAAGGAGGTGTATTTGAAATTCTTCTATCGTAATTTTTTAAACAAAAAAGATATTCCATAAGAGAAAGAATGATTTGTTAATCATAACAATAAAAAGCTGAAAAATACCTAAATGCCTAGAAGGGAAAGAAATTTTAAGTTATAATCTATCTACAGTGGAAAAAATGTGTATCTGTATATATTTTTTGTGTATATATGTGATATAGAAAAATCATATTAAAAAGGATATTAGTGTGGGTAGCACCTGTGGGTCAAAGGAACACAGCGTCGGCCCCATATACCAGAGGTAGTGGGTTCAAACCCAGGACAAAAATTGCAAAAAAAAAAAAAAAAGGTATTAGTGACACGGAGAAATACTTTTGATATCATGAAAAGTATTTAAAAGGAGGAGAAATGCATATGTAAAATAAGATCAGTTCTATTAGAAATATATAATTTAGTGTATCAAACAAATATTTTAATTAATATAGAATATACGTGGGTGGTGCCTGTGGCTCAGTGAGTAGGGTGCTGGCCCCATATACCGAGGGTGGCAGGTTCAAACCTGGCCCTGGCCAAACTACAACAAAAAATAGCCAGGCACTGTGGAGGGCACCTGTAGTCCCAGCTACTCAGGAGGCTGAGGCAAGAGAATAGCGTAAGCCCACTGTGACCTGTGACGCCACGGCACTCTACCAAGGGCTATAAAGTGAGACTCTATCTCTAAAAAAACAAAACAAAACAAAATATATATATGTAATACATGTATACAATTACTACTGAAGCCACTTTTGTTCTGAGTAAATGGTATTCTGCCTTCTTAATTAATCCACTTTATTTGAATGCTGAGAGAGAAGAGCCTTCATGTAAAAAGAAGTGTCAGCAAGTAGAAAATATGCAGTACAAAACTGCATCAATATATCCCAAATCGTTAACAAAAATGACTTACCAATTCCAATTTAGGGATACAAATGCTCACTGAAAATGACTTACTTTTAAACCTAAAGCAAAATATAAAGAAATTATGCTTAATCTTCAGCTGTAATTAAATACTAGTTGACCAAACAGGCTTCTTTCTGGTGATGAATAAAATTAACTCTGCCTCTTCTGGGTGCCTTAGGATTTAGAATATTAGAGTTGGACTGGACCTTAGAGTTTAACATTTGATTTCCCATGCAAACTTTGGAAACCTACTCCCAACACTCATTAAACTCTAGCAATTAAATTGATCAAAAAATATGATGGTTTGTCCTTTAAGTCTCTCTGATATATATAAAACTCACACACGATAACAAATATAAAAATGTAGACTATAAATGTCTTAACACAATAACGAAGACAGTGCCATGAAGACTATGTTAAGCAGTTTGGTGAAAATATTTTAAATTGAATATAAAACCAGCACACTGTACCCCATGATTGCCTTAATGTACATAGCTATGATTTAATAAAAAAATAAAATTAAATAAATAAAATAAAATAAAAATGCTATTTGATGAGGTGAGGGCATAAAGAGTTCGCGGAAGAATGCATGCCTAACTCCAATGTAAGAGAAGAAAAAGGAGAGAAATTCTCCACCACCCCCGAGCCTTCCCTGTGCCCTTCACTCCTAGAATTGCTTCTGTTAAGTCCTGGATCATGAACATGGTACCCAATACTCTCTGCGCTACTTTTCATACGTTTCACTCCCCCCTCCAGTTTAGTGCGTTTCTTTGTTTATCTTTTTAGGTAAACTATGCTTTTATTATAGCTTTATTGAAATACAATTCACTCACATACAGTATACCTTTTAAAAGTGTATATTTCAATGATTTTTTTTCATATATTCACAGAGTTATGTAACTGTCACCATACTCACAATTTTATCAACCACTCCCCAGAAAAAGACATGTAGCCATAAGAGGTCATTTCTCCGAAACCCCTAGCTTTAAGCAGCCATTAATCTACTTTTTGATTCTATGGATTTTGTCTCTTCCAGGCATGTCATATATACAGAATCACACAATATGTGGTCTTTGTAACTGGTTTCTTTCACTTAGCATAATGTTTTGTAAGTTTATCTATGGTGCATTTTACTTTTATATGTATTAGAAACCCATACTATATTTTTTAATTTAAAGAAGCCAATTATATTCTAATAGAATTTAAATAATGACTAAAAATCACATTTTTCCCTAAACAGTCATCATTTTTACAATAATGTATTCCTTGGTGTAAGCTTGTATTTCCGCCTAGTATTATTTTCTTTTTGCCTAGAGGACACAACTTCCATTAATAGATCTTGTAGTACAGGTCTGCTGCTGGTAAGTTCTGGCAGCTTTTGCATGTCTGAAAAAGTATTTTTTTCACATTGGCATTTGAACACTAATTTTACTGGGTATAGAATTCTATGTAGAATAATCTATGTTGCTTTGCTATCTTCCCACATGTATTGTTCCCAAGAAGAAATCTGTTGTTTCTTTATCTTTGTTCTTCTGTACCTAAAGCATCTTTTTGTCTCTAGCTGCTCTCAAGTTTTACATTGTGAGGATTTCGAGCAATTTGATCATTATGTTCCTTGTAGTGGTTTTATGTATATTTTTTTCTGTTGGGCTTCTTGGGCCTATGTATTTATTTTTTCACATACGTTTTTCTGTCCTCCCATCCCTTCACTTCTCATCTCTTTGGGGAGCTCCATTTCCAAGTATATTAGGTATTCTCAGCTTACTGATACTCTTCTCATTTTTTTTCCTGTGTTTCATTTTGGACAGTTACTATTGCGATGGACTTAAGTTAACTGTCTTTTCTTGTGCAACATCTAATCTTTCTTTAATCTTACCCTGTGTTTTCATCAAAAACACAGTAGTCACCATTTCCAGAGGGTCGACTTGGTTGTCCTATCTTCCAAATCTCTACTTAACTTTTCAAACATATGGAATACTGTTAAAATAACCCTTTTAATGTCCTTGGCTATTAACTCTAACGTGTGTCAATTTTGTTTCCATTTGTTGATTTTTATCCTCATTATGGACTATACAGTCCTACATCCTTTCAGGCCTGGTTATTTTTTAATTAAATGACAGGCACTGGGAATTTCACAATGTTGGGTGTGAGATGTTTTTGTATTCTTTATGTTCTTATGTTTTGTTGTAAGGCAGAGCTGAATTACTTGGAAGCAATGTTATCCTTTTGGGTCTTTTTTTTTTCTGTTTTTCTCCTTTTGGGTAAAATTTGTGATCTAGGACTCATGCAGTGTTTGCTCTGAGGATAATCATTTCCCACCATTAAGAAAGAAACTTCTGAGTACACGATGTCCTGTGAATCATTCAGTTTTCCAGTCCGGCTGGTGGCAGCAGGCACTCTTCCTAGCCCCATGTGAGTGCAGATATAATTCCCAATCGTTCTCTCAGATTATTCTTTCCCTAGCCACACATCATTTTCTCATATTCAGGTGCTGATCCTTACTCTGTAGAGTACTAAAGGGGAGGCCTCTGCACATCTCCACGTTCTCTCTGAATAGCTCTTTCCTCTGTTGTTCTGTTCTACAAACTCTAGCAGCCATGGTCTCTTGGGACTTTCAGCTCAGTCTACTCAACTGAGGAAGTCCCCCAAGCTCCACGTAGGTTTCCTCTTCCTGAGCTACAGCCTATAAACTCTCTCAAGACAATAAGCTGGGCAAATATTATCTCTCCTCTCATTTGTTTTCCATTTCTCAGGGATCACTATCTTTCACTGCCTGATAACCAGTGTCTTAAAAATAATTATTTCATATGTTTTGTTTTGTTTTTTATTGTTTCATGTGGAAACTTATATAGGCAAGGGTTAACTTGATAGTTCTGAGCTGCTCAAATTCTGAACATGCTCACGAAAGTCTTGTCTCAGAAGTAGCCCTCAACCCACTTCTGGGAGCCAAGGGTGGAATGTTCCATCAGAAAAGAGTACTATTGTCTGCCTAAAAACGTAGACCACACTATAGTAGTTTACTAGCTTACTAGTTTATTGTGACAGTGTGACAAATGATTAATATTAGCTTTTTTTCTCTTGTGGTAGGGAGCTTGGGTGATAATAGTCAGTCACATAGCACTAGACACCTGATGCCTACGTCACTAAAGCCGAATAAGAACCCTAAATATAAAGACTTACATCAGTTTCCCTGGTTGGCAATACGTACACGTTGCCATACATCATAGCTGCTGGAATTAAGTACTCCCATTAGGATTGGACACCTGGGAGCTTGTGACTGGTTTGCTCCAGACTTTGACCAAACTACCTTATACCTTTGTTGATTTTAATCTATCCTTTTATTATAATAAGCCGTAACCATGAATAAAACAACTTCCAAGTCCTGAGCATACAAGCCTAAGGGTGATCCTGGGACCCGCAAGATAAAATGTACATCAATTCCCTATAATTGCACCTTGAGTGGATGCAGAAGTAGAGTGAGAGTATCATTTTTTTGCAGTTTTTGGCCAGGGCTGGATTTGAACCCTCCACCTCTGGTGCCCTACTCCTTTGAGCCACAGGCACCACTGGAGAGTATCATATTTTAATGACCACCCCGACCACATGGCTTAACTTTATAGAACACCTTAACAAAAAAACATAGAAAAATTTTCAAAAGGGCAATAAGTGATGTCTCCATTCACTTTTGCATATGAATCACAGATTTCTCTACACATCTACTAATGGTCCATGATTGGGCATCAGAAATCAGTCATTTTAACAAATGTCTGTGGCAGAGTTTGCCAATCTTCTACTCAGTATCTATTCCATTCTCCACCCTTAGGAGCAATCCTCTATTATATTTTGGGAGGCATAGTTCTCATCTAAAGTCTATACTTCTCAGACTTTCTTGCTACTAAGATAAGTCACTCACCTGCCAGGCAGCAGATGTATTTCAGGGAATCTCATTAAAGGAAAGGTTTCACCTTAGTTTCTCTTTCTCCTTCCTTTGGAACTCTACCTTCCAACTTAAACAAGGAGGTGAACTTAAAATATCAGAGTGGAAGACAGAAATATTTTGACAACAGTAAGGTGCTACATATCCACAGTATTTATATAAGAGTTCTCTATTCAGGACTAGACAAGGGTTCAATTTCCAGGCCTAAGCAAATTGCACTCACTGAATACAAGCAAGACAGGAGAAAAGCAGTTTTTCCTGTATTTCATGTAAGCTGAGCCTCTTAAGAAGTAGACTTCCTGCTGCTTTTCCTTGGAGCTGGAAAGACTACATTCATTTGTTAATACACCCATTCATGCACTACTCAATATTGAAGTCTGCCAAGTCCCAGCCAAACTTAATTCTCAAGATCTCCCTATTTACAAAACAGTATATAACCAACCCCCAGACAAAAAGACACATGTGCACATGTGGAGATTTCCCACTTCGGTCTCTCCCCTCTGCCAGAGGCCCTTCATTCCTTTATTCCATGGGTTCAGTCTTCAAATCTCTGAGACTAAGGGACCTAATGCAGAGAGAAATTCCATCAATACTATGTACCTATTTTTGGATTTTTAAAAAACTTTCAGAGTACTACAAGGGTACACACATTTTAGTTACATAATTTGCATTTATACATTTTAGATAAATATGCCCTTCATCAGATTATGTATGTTGCACCAGTTAGATGTATATTTACCCAACCCTGCCTCCCCACCCCCACTTATTTGATTTTCATTGAGTTTTATTTCTATATGTGTACATACATGTTGTTTGATTAGTGCCAATTTGGTATTAAGTACATATGTTTTGTTCCTCCATTCGTGTCATGTTTTACTTAGAAGAATTGTTTCTAGTTCCTTCCAGATTGTCACAAAATATACTAGATCACCATTCTTTTTTATGGCTGAGTATTCCATCATATGTATATCCAACATATTATCAATCCATCCATGTATTGGTGCGCACTTGGGTTACTTTCATGTCTTTGTGATTGTGAATTGTGTTTCTATAAACATTTGAATTCAAGTATCCCTTCTACAATTTTTTTTTCTTTTACATATACGCCCAGCAATGGGATTACTACATCAAATGGTGTATCTTTGGAGATTTTTTGGTAAGAGCCATTCTCACTGGAGTAAGGTGATATCTCATTAAGGTTTTGATTTGCATTTCCCTGATTTGCATTTTTTTCATGAGTTTGTGGCCATTAGACTATCCTCATTTGAAACATTTCTGTTCATTTCTTTTGCCCAGTTGTTAATGGGGGTGTTTTGATTTTTTCTTGCTGGTTTGCTTGAGTTCTTGTAGATTCTAATTATCAGTCCTTTATAGGATGTACAGTATGCAAATTTTTCCCATTCTGTAGGTGGTCTACTTATTCTATTGATTGTGTCCTTACCTGTGCTGAAACTTTTTACTTTTGATCAAGTTCATTTATTAATTTTTGTTGTTTCTGTGACTGCTTTGGGGTATTCTTCAAAACTCTCCCTATAGGAATTTTTCTAACACTTTTCTCTAGAATTCTTAAAAGTTTCATGCCTTAGGTTTAAGTCTCTTATCCATCATGATTTAATTTTTTTGAGTGGTGAGAGGGATACTGATTCAGTCTATTACACGTAGGCTATCTAGTTTTCCCAGTAACTATTGAATAAGAATTATTTTTCTCATTTTGTGTTTGTGTCTGCTTTATCAAGATCAGATAGGAATATGAGGATGGTTTCATCTCTGGATTCTCATCTCCGATCCGTAAGTCTATGTCTCCATTATTTTGTGCCAATACCATGCTATTGACGACCTCTCTAGGAAGAACTAGGAATCACTTAGGAAAGAAATTGCAGAGGATTTAAACAGATGGAAAAACATATCATGCACATGGATTAGCAGAATCAATATTGTTAAAGTGGCTATACCAACCAAAGCGATTTACAGAATCAAATCAACACAATCCTTAGTAAAATTCCAACCCCATCTTTTGTAGATCTAGGTAAAATAGGTTTGGAACCAGAAAAGATCCCAAATAGCCAACACAAACTTAGATAATAAAAATAATTGGAATGCATCATTTTATCAGACTTCAAGCTATACTATAAAGTTATAGTAATATTTGTACTTTTTTTTTATACCAGGAAGAAACCAATTACTGTCATGGTTAAGCCACTTTTATTATTTTTTTATATATGTAGTATGATGCCTCATAACCTGGTTCCTACAGTGCCTGAGGTGAATCTGGTGGCCAGCTGGGTGTGGGACACAAGGGAAATCCAAGGAGATAAAATAATCAGAACCAGGGTGCATATGAATTTCAAAATAAAAGCATTTGGCTTATGTCCTTAGAAAATGAGAGATCACAGCAGCAGGAGTTAGTATTTTTCTTGAAATTCACTAAAATATCAAAATTCCTAAACCAAAATTTACCCATTTCCAAAAATGATCAATGAACATTTTGGGCCAGCACACACAATAAATGATTCATCTTAATCTCCACTGATGGACTACTAATTGGTTTCTCCATTTTGACTGGCATAAATTTATTACAATATAGCACAATGATGTGAATAAAAATTTATGCAATCTTCCTTTGTAAACTGTTTCTTAGAAAACTTCCATAACCATTCCTTGCACACAACTATCTCCTCAGAATCTGTATTTCCAATGAGCCTGTGTTAAACCTCTTCTATCAGTAAACAACAAACTTCTGTGCTACCAAGAGACACCATGCAAAACACCTTGTTTCTCCCAGTTTTCTCTGACTTAATTTCAGGATTTTTTTCTCAGTTGTAAGTGAACAAAAAGACATCTTAACTCCTTCCCCAAATTTATAATCCTTCTTATTTGGGAAAAATAGACATATTTTTCTAGTATTCTTGCATCAGATAGCTCTTTGTATTATGTGATGCTGAATGACAGCACTGAGTATGCCAGGCGCCTCTTGAAGTGTTTTCTAAGGTGATCCTCACACTAATCCTACAATGCCACTAGTGGTATAGTCACTGTTTTACAGATGAGGAAACAAAATCCCAAGTATATTGAGTAATGTGCTGAGGATGTGAAAGAGATTCTAATAGTTTAGAAGCAGATTCTGAGCTGCTAATTACTATTCTATATTTCCTTCATGGGCATTATTAATGTTAGTTTCGTCATTCTTAATGTATACAACTCAAGTATTGCTGTATACTCATTGTAAATTCTGAAATCAGTTTTGTATTCATGCAGATAACTAGGCAAACAAGACCTGAAATAAGTTAGACTTCAAGAAAGGCTATCGGGTGGCACCTGTGGCTCAAAGGAGTAGAGTGCTGGCCCATATGCCAGAAGTGGTGGGATCAAACCCAGCCCCGGCCAAAAACTACAAAAAAAAAAAAAAAAAAAGAAAGAAAGGCTATCATCTGCCTATTAGCCAGAATATGTACCAATGGTACATGCTGATTATCAGGTGTTGGCTGAAATGAAGAGACAGAAATCATAGAAAAATTGTAAAAGAAGCTCTAGCAGGACTTGATGACAATGATGAACACAGGTTATAAAGAGGAGAAATAAATGACCTCCTATGTCAACAATTTTTGAAAGGGAATGGTAATTACAAAAGTAAAAGTTTAGATAGGGAAAAGACTATCTTGTTAATACATCTCTTCAATACAGGTGTCATCTTACAAATGACATATAAGCAAATACATATAGACGGTGAAATATACCATTCTAGTGTCTTTCAATTGTTGGATTTGAGTTAAATCCAGGCATCTTATCTGAAAAGTGAATATTTTTCCTGAACTGGTGCCAAAAATATAGTTCATAACTCACAAATGTCAAATAATACGACTTCTATTATAACAGAGATTTCATGTTTAACAATTATCAAATTGTAAAATGTTTTACATATACGACCCTCAATTTCGTGTATTTCATTTGAAATCCACACTGTCTAAAATTTCTGTTCACATGCCTGTCTGCCCTACTAGCCTTCAAGCTCATCGAGTCTAGTGCCTGGTTATATGTCAGTATCTCCATTAACTTGTGTAAGACAGAATACCAAGGAGGCTTGCAATGAACTGCACTGCATCTCCTAAAGTGAAAAAAGCCTTAAGCACAGATATACCTAGTGAGGTGAGAGGACAGCTCAAGCTGAAGGCAGACTCAAGATTAGGACCAGGCCCTCTAACTCTGTGACATCACCACATTCATACAAAAATATTACCACAAGGAAGTTCCCAAATATTTTGAATTGCCCACCATTTTATATCGCCTATGACCCTACGTCTGACAGGAAGCCACATATGAAAGCAGCAGAAGAAAAAAAATCAGAAGACATATAAATAACAGAGATCAATGAGAGTTATAAAGGGCCAGGAGTTCAGTGTTTCAGATTTGTTGAGTAAAATGAGATTTCTTTTATTTTGACAAGAAAGATAAATGATCCCTATAGTATTTTTTTTTTTTTTGTAGTTTTGGCTGGGGCCAGGCTTGAACCCGCCCTCCCACCCCCAGTAGATGGGGCCAGCACCATACTCCTTGAGCCACAGGTGCCACCCCTAAGTATAATTATTTTTAAGCATTCAAGTTTGCCATTAAAATACTCTTTATCTTAAAGGTGAGTAAATTATCACTATCAACTTCAATTCAAAGATTCTTATACTTTAGATGTCATTTTATAGAATTCTACTGGAATTAAGTTTAAAACAGAGTTATGTTGCTGAGTAACAAGTAGTAATTTCATCAAATTAATACTATTTGGCTTCTAGTGAGATTTCTTTATTGTTTTATTCACACAATATTTTGTAACAGAGCATATTAAATAGAGTGATTTACCTTTTAAGACTTTTTTTTCTTTTTTCTTTTTTTTTTTTTAAAGACAGAGTCTTACTATGTCACCCTCAGTAGAGTGGTGTGGCATCTCAGGTCACAACAACCTCAAATTCTTGGGCTTAAGAGATTTTCTTGTCTCAGCCTCCCAAGTAGCTGAGACTACAGGTGCCCGCCACAATGCCTAGCTATTATTTGTTGTTGTCGCAGCTGCTATTGTTGGTTAGCTGGCCCTGGCCGGGTTCCAACCCTCCAACTTCAGTGTATGTGGCTGGCGCCTTAAACACTGTGCTATGGGCACTGAGACTTTAAGACATTTCTTAAATGGAACATACCACTAGAAACCAATCAGCTATTATTCTCCATTTCAATCTAAACTGTAATAACATCCAAGTGCTTTTAAAAAAGGCATTTTCCAACAATGCATAGGTCCATACATTTTATAAATCTTCCTAGAATTTAAATTTATCCAAAGGTGTAAACATTATTACAAAGGATGAAGGATGTACACTATAATTAGGGTTACTGTGTTGACATTCGCAGAGAATTTAACTTAATGAAACAATTTCTGTGATGGAAACTAACAAGTTTGCTAATTATTTACATAATAAGATGAATTTCATGAGTGACATTCATTCTATTTACTCACTTGTTAAGATACAAGGAAGCAAAGACTAGACAATTAGTACATCTCTATTTATTATAAAGTGAAACATGAATATAAAGGATCAGAAACAATATGTACTTAAGTATGTCACAAAATGTATTTTCTCCGATTTCTTTTGCCTTAAAATTTGTTACATTGAACGTAATATATTTTATTGGAAGAAGTACGTTGTAATTCAAATGAATTATAGCCCACTAAAAAATACGGGTTATGGAGCTAAAGCATTTGAAAAAAATGTCTTAAAAATTATATAGTGTTTTTCGTAATTCATGAATCAATTATGCTTATCAATTCTGCCAAAACCAGAATCTTGAAATGGGCAAAACGTAGTCTAATAAAGCAATTTCTAACATGGACAAAGCTAAGGAAATATCCTTGGTTATTAAGTTAATTATACACAAGCACAGCAATATATTGAGTATGAATAGTATCTTTTTAAATTATTTCTTGGAAATTTTCTTCCTGGCACTACCTTACAATAGTGGTAGATAGTGCCAGGTAGTTCATCTTTTTTTTTTTTTTTTTTTTTTTTTTTGCTTTAAAGCCCATTATTTAGTAATTTTAAATTAGTTTAAACTATACTAGAAAAACCAAGAAATTCATCTAGTGTTTAAAATTTTAATTTAAACTTTAGATAGCCTTTCTAAAAAACAGTACTTTTCCAAGACTGCTAGGCAAATGGCCAAAGAAAAAATTTTTAAATATTGAAAAATCTGACAGATGAATAGAAATTTGAATCTTTCCAGGAGATGAAATGAAGAGAGAAAGAGACACAAGTGGTGCTTCTAGAAAGGGAACTGGGAGACGCAGAAAAGGGGTGAGAAGAAATCAATGGTGGGCATTGCTGGGGGTCAGAGATCCCAGGTCCCTAAATCCAGCTGACCAGGTCTGATTACTCGGCTAAACTAGAAAGTTCAACTGAGGCACCGCAGTAATCAAAAGCAAAAGTGAGTGAAAACTGAGAATAAACTTGGAGTGGCACAGGTGGTGTGGCTGGAAAGCAAAAGTGCCCTGCATGCGTTTCAGTGTGACAAAGATTTTATTTAAGAACAAAGAGGAAGTTTAGAGCAGAGTTAGAGACAAGTAGGTCCTTCTAAAAGAGGAGAAAAGGTGAGAGAGATGGAGACGCAAAGGTTTGCAGGGTACAAATTCTCTTTCAGCTTGAAGTTGGTTGCAAGTCTTTCATCGGCCTCTCTGTACCTTCGGGAAGTATGACCCTTTCCTATTGGTCACTGATGGTCTCTTCTATTGCTCATTGGTTACTTAAGCTACTTCACACTCAATTCTTAGGGGCCCTCCAGACTTCCTGGGTTTGCAGGCCAGGTTTTTCTCCTACTCTCCTTGAAGGACTTTTCTTAGTGTCATTTCCACAATTTCACGTTCTCAGGGCTTAAAATTAATAACAGGGGATGCATTTATCCCATGGTAATCAGCAACTGATACAAACTCGGGCATCCCTTTTCCATATCTTCCCTTCTCCAACGCCCATTTAGTTGCTGACCAGCATGTTACCAGGAGGAATAGGAAAGGGTACCATAGCTATTCTTTAAAGATGTCTGTTTTGAAATGTTTATTATGTGCACATAATAGTGTGATCAAAGTTAAAATACTATGTTAGGTGGGCCTGTATTCCCAGCTACTTGAAGGCCAAGGCAGAGGATCCCTTGAGCCCAAGAGTGTGAGGGTGCAGTGAGCTATGTGAGCTATGATCATGCTACTGTGCTCTAGCCAAACAACAGTGTAAGATCATGTCTCTAAAAAAAAAAGAAGAAAGAAATAAAATGAAGAAATTAAACTATATTTAACCATGCCATTATTAAAACAACAAAATAATCCAAAGATTAGTTTATAGGATTCACTTGGTGATGAGGTGACTATATACTTTAATAACAGAAGTATGGAAGACTACGGCCCACCCCAAATATGAAAGATAGCTGCGCTGAAGTCAATTGATATGAAACCAATACAGGAAAATTGTCTGCCCTTCTCCATTAGATTCAAAGTAGGACACAGATTTATGAAGACAAAAAGTATCCCTGTCCACCTCTCTACCAGAGAGAGCAAAGGTCAACCACTGAAGACACCTTTAGACTTCTTCAGTCAGTGATGGTACCAAAGGAATTTATATGAACAAGCTCTACTAACTAACCTTTATCTGCCATTTGTTTGCCTTCCTCCTAAGATGCTACTCATAGAGACTCAAAGTGCTTTTCCTCTGCCTCTCATTTCTCTTAAAAACTTATTGGGTCTTTGTTAAAACTGCTATATAAGCTGAATGCACAGCTCCTTCTTGGAGAACTATTCATTCTCTGGTGTCTCCCATGTACACACTTATATGAAATATGCATGTTAATAAACTTGCTTTTCTCTTGTTAATCCATCTTTCATAACAGGGGTACCTTCCAACTAAGACCCTACTGGGGTATTATTATTACTCCCCTACAGTTCAAATTCCATCAATCCAAATTTGTTGCCCTGGGGTACTGAAAGGCACTACTGATCTTGAGTAATAACAGGCGCACTTTCACAGCCAATGTAATTTAATTTCCCCAGGAAAGTTGACTCAATAAATTAAAGTTATCAAACCCAAATTTATATTTATTTTTAAGACATAGATTTTCATGGAAGTATACCATTTTATAAACTAAATAATGACATCGATTCTGGATTTATTTCATTTTCAGATTAACTGAGTACGAGACGAACTACTTTATTTTGAACACTGTGGTGCAAATTATAATTACCCAATATGGACCTCTAAGAGTATTTGCCATTGTAGCATAATTAATTCAAAATTATCCAGGATTAAAGATATGAAAGGGGTAACGATTAGCCTAATATAAATTAACCTTAGATCATCCCCTTGTAATTACATTTTTTTAGTTCTCAAACATAAGCTGGATTTCTTGACAGGTCTATCATCATTGTTACGAAGTAAAATGTAAAAGAAAAACGTCCTTCAGTGGAAGGCTGCAGAGAATCAAAGTTTTGTAACATATGTCTAAATGTATATAATTTAAGCAAAAAAAAAAAAGAAATATAGAATCTAAAAATCAACTTCCATCCTATAGTCCGTTTTGCCTATTTCTTTTTCCTCATTTCTCCAATGGACTCTCTCAGAGGTCAAAGTAGCCTGGTAAAGGGCAAAACTGGCCAGTTGACATGATGTAGAGACATGATTGATGGAACCTCATCAACTCTCTCCACTGCAGCCATCTGGCCTGTGGATCAGAAGCCATTCACACATCCACTCATTTACAGATGTGAAGGACTCCTTGAGGAACCGAATATTAAATATCTTATTGAGAAATGCTGTAAATGCATACAGTCAGAAAAAATGAGATAACTTTTGAAGGACTTCCACATCTATGATTCCTACATTTCATGTCATGTATTTTAATGTCTGAATAAACAGCAAAGTAGGACTGAGCTCATATTCCCAGGTTTTAGTTTCCTGTTCACTACTGACTTTAATCAAACCATTTAACCTCTCAATGTCCTTGGTTTCACCATTTCTGAAACTAATACATCTTCCTAAGACTGGAAACATGTTCTTAAGTAGGGCACCAGAAAAAAAAAATATGCTAAGAGTCCATAGACCCTTAATCCTCCCTGTTAACTCTGACCCTGCCAGCTCCTACCAGTTACACCTGTCTTATACTTGATCTATTTAAGCCAGGACAGCCTTCCTCTACCTGTACTTAGAAACATTTTCTGGTCCCTAAATTACTGCATATTTGAAGTGAAGGTGAAGAGAGACTGTAATTAAACTTATAGGAATTTCTTTATTATAATTTATTAAATATTAACAAAATAATAATATAAAACTAAATTATTAAACTGCATGAATGTGAGTTTATAACATACATACTTTAATTCTGCACCATAATTCTGAACCATTACCCACGAGAATTTACCACTTTTCATCTTGATTTATAGTTCTTGGTGAATCTGTCCCATCTTCTGTTCTGTATTACAAACTTTTAGGGGAGCTAAATTTATCCATCTAGCCATACCCCACATGGCACTTAATGCAGTCTCAAAGATATAGCAAGTACTTAATAATTACTTATAAAATCAAATGAAAGAATCTATTTTGTTGGTAACCTAAGATTTGGAAAAACACATCCAACTGTCCCCCTCAATCCATGGGTGCATACATTCCATCACCCACAGTGGAGGCTTGAAACGCAGATAGCATAATGCCAAACCTTATACATACTAGCCTTCAATGCTCTCTCCATTTTAAATAAACAGTTATCTCAAACTGTGGCCATAACTCCTGAAGTCTGGGGAGCGACAGCAAAATCAGCATGAATTTCTTCATCCTTCTTTACAATTTCAGATGTGGAAGATTGAATCTATAGATCTTACTATAGATCTTAGCAACCTCAGCATCGTTTCTTACTAAGTCAAGCACTTTCACCTTTTCTCTTAAGGAAGCATTTTACTGCTTCTCTTTGTCAGATCCAAATCGCCAGCATACTACTCTTTGTGGTCATTACTAACCAAAATAAGGGTTACCTGAACACAAGCACTGCAGTACCACAACAGTGGATCAGACAACAGGGACTAGCAAGCTAGGAGCATGTACAGCATGGATCTGCTGGAGAAAAGGGGAGATTTACATTTAGGGTAGGACAGAGCAGGATGGCCCAAAATTTCATCACACTACTTAAATCACATGTACAACTCACGAACTGAACTGTGGTTGACCACAGGTAATGAAGCCTAGAAAAAAGAAACCACAGACAAAGGGTGACGGCTGTAGTTGATTTTCAGGGTGCACTTTGAAAATGTATCTACTTGGTTCTTTTCCCCTGGTAGGAGAACTGTATATGTCTTTAAATTAAACAGCTTACACTTAGCATTTGCTCTTTAACTTATTTCTTCTCAACAACTCCTTTATAAAGGAGACAGGACAAGGATCATGGTGTCCATTTTAGTGATAAGGAAATTTAAAAGCAATGAAACTGGAGCCTTAATTACATATTTTGAATATTTGTGATATTTAACCCTGATGACTTCATTAAACTATGATTCTGCATTTAAGATTTCTCATACAAATGTTAGACATCCCTAGTCCCCCTATTCCTACTTACAAAGTGTCTGCCATCTTCCTCCCTCTCTCCCTTCCCTGACCCTCACCTTCTTTACTTCCCTCTTTCCATCTCTCCCTCTCTCCCTCCCTCCTTCCTTCCTTCCAAAAATATCCAGCTGCTTTGTAGCTCATGTCAAAATGTATATGCACTTTCTTGGGCTACCATTAATACAAAAACAAACAACAAAAAGAAAGTTATTCAAACTTGGTGGTTTGAAACCCAAGTCTGGAGGCTAGGACTCTGAAATCAAGGTGTCAGCCTCACTATATTCTCTTTGAAACCTGTAGGGGAGAATCCTTCTTCTGGACGCTGGTGTTGGCTGGCAGTTCTTGGCATTCCTTGACTTACAGGTATGTCACTCAATCACTATCTCTGCAGTTACATGGCTATCTTTTCTGTGTATTGTCATGTCATTCTTCTTCTGTGTTCTAGTCCCTATAACTCTGTGTTCCTGTCATCTACCAATACCTTGGCCACTACAACCACCCTCTGCCCAAATTCAGTGAGAATTAAACATTTTCTGTGCTCCATTTTTCACAGAAGCCTTAATGTCTTCAACAGACACCTATTCAGTATCAACCTCTTGCTTGCCTATGTCAACATCACTGACGTTTTCCCTTCCACGTCACCTCAGCCCCATCACCCTTGGTTCTACTCTTGACATTGTCATTATCAATTACTACAATGTTTCCAAAAGGTGCTTTTCAAATATACCACTCTAACCTTTATCCCCTACACCTACACCTTCCAATACTTCTTTCCCCTTATTGAAATCATGAACCCATGGAGCACGTGCCTGGTGTTTGCAACCCATCTCACCCTCCTCGCCTGACTTTCTCAGGGAAGCTGCCAATGTTCACCACATAACTTCTTCACAGCACCCTTAATTCCCTGCCCCTCACTCCACCTTTATTACCCAGGTGAATCTTAACCCAGGTAAGCCCATCTCTTCAATACCTCTTTGAACCACACAGTTAAGCACAGCTGTAAAAAATAAAAATAAAAAAAATAAATCCACAATTGTGTTCACTGCTCTCATGTTGAACTCTTGGCCACAGAAATCAAATGGAAAGTACAACAATGCCTAACTATCCTACTACACTTTCTTGATATTTTCATTCCCCCACTTTCTAGAAAGTATATCCACACTTTCATCTGTTCTTCAAATCTTTTATATCTGGTTTTCCTTTCACCTCAGTTACTCATCTTATCTCTTTATTACTCTTACCAAGAAAATAAAACCATCAGATACGAACTCCCTCATCTTTTCACCACCCACTTACCATTTCTCTGTTTTCCCTTATATCCTATTGCTTTCATTATCGATCCTATTCCCTCTCACTCAAACAATGTATTTATACAAAGAGTGACCCAAAAAGTATACACATCTGAAGAAAAGAAAAAACTGTGTTAAAAGTGTGATAACAAAATTGATAGTCACGTCGAATACCTCTTGTAATTGCAGAAGTCCAATGTGACTTGGGTATTACAAATTTAATACAGCTTTTTTTTCCTTTCTTAAAATGTGTGTATTGGGTGGTACCTATGGCTCAAAGGAGTAGGGTTCCGGCCCCATATACTGGAGGTGGCGGGTTCAAACCCAGCCCTGGCCAAAAACTGCAAAAAAAACTATGTATTTTTTTGGAGTTTCTTTCTACTGTACCTCTTTTTATTAACATTTGTACATGCTCTTTTACCCCTCCAGCTACTGATCTATGTTTGTGTTCCCCTTTACTTCTTTTCAGAGTTTTTTAATGTCCTTATCTCATTTCCTTAAATCCTATTTTATCTTAAGCCCAGCTTTATCTTGCTGGGCTTCTTTCCTCAATAGCTACCATCAAGCTCAAAATTTCTCCACGTTACCAACTTAAAAGGAATCTTTCATGCCCACATCTCACCATCCCAACTGCAGTAAAGAGAACTGACATATAGACAGTCAGTCCCTTCTCTTTTCTTGGTTTCTTGGCTACTTCTTCTTCTCATTCCTAAATCATCAGTCTGTTCTCTAGTTATACTCTCTTTAAATGATCTGACTGGCCCCAAGACTTTACATCAAAAATTCCTATTTCTTTCTCCAGCTTTGTTTTCTTTACAGACCCCCAGAAGCCTGTTTCCAGCTACCTATGTGATGACTTTACTTTGATATCTAATAGGGATTTCAAATTTAATGTCATTAAATATAATATTTGTAACTCCCCCCACACCTGTTGCTTCTTATTGTCCCAGACTAAGTTCAATCCCACCCTTTATTGCTTTCTTCTTTTCACAAAAAGCTCCAGCAGACTCCTGTAGTCTTCTGAGTTTTTAGTTCAAATGTCACTTCCACAGAGAGGTCTTCTCTGACTTCCACCCATAAAGGACTCTCTACTAGTCATTCTGCATCACATTATTCTGGCATATTGGCAATGATCATGATACTATGCTGAAATTGCATTAAAAAAATTAATAGGCTCAGCACCTGTGGCTCAAGTGGCTAAGGCACCAGCCACGTACACCTAAGGTGGTGGGTTGGAATCCAGCCCAGGCCTGCCAAACAGCAATGACAGCTGCAACCAAAAAATAGCCAGGCGTTTGTGGAGGGCACCTGTGGTCCCAGCTACTTGGGAGAGTGAGGCAGGAGACTCGCTTGAGCCCAGGAGTTGGAAGTTGCAGTGAGCTGTGATGCCACGGCACTCTACCAGGGGGACAGCTTGAGGCTGTCTCAAAAATAAATAAATAAATAAAAATAAAAAATAAAAAAATTAATGCTTAGCATTCATCAAATGGAACTTTATTGATTATAGACTTTTTTTATATCTTGTTTGCAAATACGTTTCTAAAATCTAGATTGATTCTTGTTTGCAAATACGTTTCTAAAATCTAGGTTGATGCCAAGTACATTTCTTTTGAATGAACAAAAAAAAATACCTGTGTTTTAAAAAATTAAAATAGCACACTGTCAAAGAGAAAAGCCACAGGAGTCATTATTAATATTTTAACATTAATTAATGCAATATTCATTGCATACTTGCTACGTTATAGTTAATAAAAATTAGGGTTATACAGTATTTTCTTTAATTGTATCACAATCTTATGATGTAAAAACAATTTCTATCCCTATTTCACAATAAGGAAATTCAAAGGAAAGTTTATTTACCAAGGTCAAAATTAGCAAGTGGTAGAGCTAAGATAAGAAAACTAGCACTCTTAATTCTAGAGCCTATACTCTTAGCTACTAATCTATGATATCCTTTCATTATAATTAGAATAAATTATAATGATAATCAATAAACATTATAGTAGACTGAGAGGGTAGGGCATATTGCTGTCCCTGAATTTATTTGAGGTTCCATTTGGTAGACTTCATATTTCTAAAGTAGTATTGACTTTGGTGATATCATTCATTGGCATTTAATTTTCTTAAAATCTGTATTTCTACTTATTTTTCTTTCTAATTTCTGGTTTTTTAATTTTACTCTTACATTAAAATCCTGTTAATTTGTTTAAAAAACAATAAACTAAGTATGTGAAAAAGTTTAAATTTACCCATATTAAAAAAATGTAAATTAAACCAGATAAAATTTTCACCTATTTAAGAAATAAAAATAATTTTAACATTTGTTTTTGTTTCATAATACTAAGGAGTACACATTTTGTTTACATACTTTGTTTTTGTACAGATTGAGTCTAAGTTCCAAATGTGCCCTTCCTCCAGATAGTATGCACTGTACCCAGACGGGTGTGAATTTACCCATCCTCTCATCCTCCCTCTCCCCAGCTGGATTTTCATTGAAATTTACTTCCATGTGTGCACTTAAGTGTTGTTCAATTAGTTCCAAATTGGTACCGAACATATATGTTCACTTCTCCATTCTTGTGATGTTTCCCTTAGAACAGTGGTTCTCAACCTTCCTAATGCCTCCTAATGCCATGACCCTTTAATATAGTTCCTTATGGTGTGAGGATCCCCAACCATAAAATTATTTTCATTGCTACTTCACAAACATAATTTTGCTACCATTATGAATCATAATGTAAATATCTGATATGCAGGATGTATTTTCATTGTTACAAAGGGGTTGCAACCCACAGGTTGAGAACCACTGACTCAGAACAATGGTTTTCAGTTTCATCCAGGTTGTCACAAAAGATACTAGATTGTCATTTTTCATGGTTAAGTAGTATTCCACGGTGTGCATATACCACATTTTATTAATCCATTCATGTACTAGTAGACACTTGGGTTCTTTCCATGTCTTTGTGTTTGTGAAGTACAGGTGTCCTTTTTATCAAATGACCTTTTTCCCTTTGGGTATATACCCAACAATGGGATTGCTGGATCAAATAATAAGTCTACTTTAGGACCATAGAGGTTCTACTAGTTTGTAGAACCACCAACAGTACACAAGTGCTCCCTTCTCTTTGCATCTGTTCTAGCACCTGCTGTTTTGAGACTTTTTGATCAGAGCCATTCTCATTGGAAGTAGGTGATGTTTTATTGTGGCTTCAATTTGCATTTCCCTGTTGAGTAGAGATGCTGAGCATGTTTTCATGATTTTGTTGGCCATTACTGTATCTTCATTTGAAAAGTTTCCCTTCATCTCTTATGCCCATTTTTTAGGGGAGTTATTTAGTTGTTTCCTGTTGGTTTGCTCGAGGTCTTTGCAGATTCTGGTTATCAGTCTTTTGTTAGATACACAGCATGCCAATATTGTCCCCCATTCTGTGGGTTATTCATTCGCTCTTTTCATTGTATCCTTGGCTGGGCAGAAACTTTCTAATTTGATCAGGTCCCATTTACTTATTTTTGCTGTTGCTGAGATTGTTTTTAGGATTTTCTTCATTATTCTTTGCCTAGGCTGACATCTGTGAGAGTTTTTTCAACATTTTATTCTAGGATTCTCAAAGTTTACTAAGTTTTTCATCCATTTTGAATTAATTTTTGTGCGTAGTGAGAGGTGTACATTCTTTTTCAGTCTCTTACATGTGGCTATCCAGTTTTCCCAGCACCATTTATCGAAAGGATTTTTTTTCCATGATAGATGTTTCTATCTGTTTTGTAAAAATCAGGTGAGAATATGAGAGTGACTTCCTCTCTGGATTCTCTGTTCTGATCCACAGGTCTATGTCTCTTTTGTGGCAATACTATGCTGTTTTAGTTACTGTAGCCTTGTAGTATAACTTTAAATCTGGTATAGTGGCTTGGCGCCTGTAGCTCAATCAGCTAAGGCACCAGCCACATACACCTAAGGTGGCAGGTTCGAATCCCCAGCCCGGGCCCACCAAACAACACTGATGGCTGCAACCAAAAAATGGCCGGGCATTGTGGCGGGTGCCTGTAGTCCCAGCTACTTGGGAGGCTGAGGCAGGAGACTCGCTTGAGCCCAGGAGTGGGAGATTGCTGTGAGCTGTGATGCCATGGCACTCTGCCCAGGGGGATAGCTTGAGGCTCTGTCTCAAAATAAATAAATAAATAAATCTGGTATAGTGATGGTTCCCACTTTGTTCTTATTATATAAGCTTGCCTTGGCTATTTTGAGTCTTTTATGATTTCATACAAAATACAGAACTATTTTTTCTACATCTGCCAAAAAAAATGGTATTGGTATTTTAGTGGGAATTGCATTGAATCTGTTAATCAGTTTGGGGAGTATAGTCATTTTAACAATGTTGACTCGGCCCATCTATGAGCATGGTACATTTTTTCTATTTACATCCTCTGCAATTTCTTTCTTCAGAGTTTCCTAATTCCACCTAAAAAGGTCTTCACCTCCTTCATTAAGTATATTTCTAGGTTTCTTTATTTTCTTTGTTGCTACTGTGAAAGGTAATACGTCTTTGATTTGATTCTCAGCTTGACTCTTGCAGGCATATATGAAAGCTATGGATTTGTGTACATTGATTTTGAGACTCTGAATTTATTTATCAATTACAGGAGTCTCTTAGTTGAATCTTTGAGGTTTTCTAGATTTAAAGTAATATTGTTAGCTGAGAGCCAAAGTTTGATCTCTGCTTTCCCTTACGTGGATAACCTTGATATTCTTCTTATCTAATTGTTCCGGTGAGAACTTCCAGCATTATGTTGAATAAAAGTAGTGAAAGTGAGCGACCTTGTCTGATTGGAGTTCTAAGTGGTAATGTTTTCAATTTTTTCCCATTCAACATGATGTTGGATATAGGTCTGCCATATATAGCTTTTGTAATTTTGAGGAATGGTCCATCCATACCAATTTTGTTTAACACTTTTATGGTGAAAGCATACTGACTTTTGCCAAATGTTTTTTCTGCATAGACTGAAAAGATCATATGGTCTTCATTTTTGCATTTATAGATTTGCACATATTGAACCATCCTTTCATCTCTGGGATAAAGCCCACTTGCTTGTAGTGAATTTTTTTTGTGAGTATATGCACTGATGAATGTAGTTTGCTAAAATTTTATTGAGAAATTTTTTTATCTATATTTATAAGGAATATTGTTCTGTAGGTTTTTTTTTTTTTTCAGTTGTGCCCTTTCCTGGCTTTGTTATCAAGGTAATATCAGCATCACAGAACATACTGGGGAGGATTCTCTCCTTGATGCTATGGAATAATTTCTGAAATATAGGTACAAGCCCCTCTTTGTTGGTTTGGTAAAGTTCAGGTGTGAAACTGTCTGGTCCATGACTTTTTTTATTTGGAAGATTTTTTATTGCTGCTTCAATTCCAATGTTTGATATAGGTCTGTTCAGGAGTTCTGTTTCTTTCAGATGAAGCTTCCAGAGGTTGTGTGTTTCCTAGAATTTGTCAATTTCTTCTATATTTTCAAATTTATGACCATACAGATTTTTACAATATTCTGAGATATGTTTTGTATTTCTGTGATATCAGTTTGATTTTTCATTTTTATATAGTTTATTGAAGTACTTTATTTTCTGTTCTTGATCTATCAAGAAGCTTCTCAATTTGGTTTATTTTCTCAAAGAATGAAATTTTTACTTTATTAATTTCCTGGATTCTTCTTTTGTTCTCAATCTCATTTATTTCTGCTCTGATTTTGGTTATTTCTATTCTTTTGCTTGGTTTGCAATTGGTTTTCTGTTCCTCTTCCTGTTTCTTGAGATGATTCATTAGAATGTTGATTTGTGATCTGTCTTTTGGATGTGAACATTTAATGCTATGAGTTTTCCTCTCGGGACATATTTTTCTTTCTTTGTTTCTTTCTTTCTTTTTTAGAGACAGAGTCTCACTTTGTCACCCTTGGTAAAGTGCCATAGCGTCACAGTTCACAACAACCTCCAGCTCTTGGGCTTAGGCAATTCTCTTGCCTCAGCCTCCCAAATAGCTGGGACTACAGGCACCCACCACAACACCGTGCTATTTTTTTTGTTGCAGTTTGGCCAGGGCTGAGTTCAAACCCACCACCTTTGGGATATGGTGCCAGCGCCCTACTCACTAAGCCACAGGTGCCACCCAGGACAGATTTTTCTATATCTCATATTGATGGCTTCTGTCCCCATTGTCATTTTTGTCAAGGAATCTTTTTTTGCCACCTTGATCTCTTCATGACTCAACTATCATTCAGCATTAGGTTGTTTAGAAAGAGTGTTTCTTGGGCAGTGCCTACGGCTCAAAGGAGTAGGGCTCCAATCCCATATGCCCTGGCCAAAAAACTGCAAAAAATAAAAATAAATAGTGCTTCTTTTGGAATTGATTACTAGTTTTATTCTATTGTGGTCAGAGAAGATGCAAGATATCATTTCTATTCTTTTGTATTTGTTGAAACGTGTTTTATGGCATAGTATGGGATAAGTCTTAGAGAATGTTCTATGTGTTGATGAGAAGAATGTATATTCATTTGTTTTGGGGTAGAATGTTTTGTGATTGTCTGTTAGGTCCACTTATCCTAGAGTTCTGTGTATGTCCACTGTTTATTTGTTTATTTTCTGTTTGGAGGATCTGTTCAGTTCTGCAGAGGGGTGCTAAATTCCCTGGCAATTCCAGTGTTGCTGTTTATCTTTTTGTTTAGTTCAAGTAACGTTTGCTTTAAGAATCTGGGAGCTCTTGGGTTGGGTACATAAATTTTTATGATTGTTAGGTCTTCTCGTTGGATTGAAAATAATTATTAACACTGGAAAGAGTATCGTTTTATACAAATTCATATATTGCAAGCAGCAGTTTGATTTGTAGCAACAAATTCAAATTGGACAAAAATTTGAAAATATTTCAAATCCTTAAAATAGTCACAGTGAACATTAATGACTTCCTTTCTAGGATTCTGTTTAATATTGTGATCTTAAGTATAAAGGATATTTAAAGGTTTTTTACTATATAGTCCTGGGGCAGACAGTGTGATGGACAATAATTTTAATGAACCATGAATTTTTCTCTGAAAATGTTTATCTCTTTCAAAAAAGACAGAAGCTTATGCATACAAATGTCTGAAGTTCAGTTTGCAAGTAAACTTTAGCTTTAAAATATATCGTGAATAAAAAATTAACATGCCCAAAGCAGAAGTACCTTTTGTTTTATTAAATTTGTCACTGTGAAAAAAATGTGTTGAATCAAAAGTACTTATGGATACATACACTTTCTTCCTCCTTATTACTAGGAAGGAAAAAAAAAGTGTCCACACACATGTACATGTATGATCATCCATACTTCTAATATAACAACAGGCTAGAATACAATAATCCTTTGATAATCAGGTGTTTGCCAGAGTAGTTTGGTCCTGGGGTACGGGATATCACATGATGGGACAGCTGCAGTTAACATTACATTTATTCACTCAAGATAACAACCTGAGATTTATGAAGTTCATTCAACATAACAACCTGAGGCAGAATCTTACTCTTCACTTTCTCCCAGGGCAGAAAAAATAAGGAACCATACAGGCAGTCAAGCCATGCCCTAGAAAGAAGCACTGAATCAGCATTGGGTCAATAGGAAGTCACATCCCCATCCAGATGCCTTGAGTGTTCTATAACCTGGAAGCAGTGTTGGGAGAATGAGGCAACGGGTAATTGGTTCCGTGTGCATCTTGTTCTCCTGTCTTTGCACCCCAAACTGCCCCCATTTCCTTTTCATTTAATCCAGTTGAATCATGTAGGTGAGACCAACTGAGCTGAATTGCACTATATATCACTGATGCCAACCATCTCGAGTTTATTTCAACAGCAATGCAGAAAAATTGTTCTCAATAACTCACTGCTAAAAAGCATGATAAATTTCTGATGAGAAACAGGTTGCTTGAGTAAATTTTGATTATCTCCACTCAAAAGGAATCTTAGGCTACTACATACCACTGTTTAGAAAGTTAATAAGAATTTGAAGAAATACTTTTGGCAGGACAAGAAAGAAAATATAACACTATACGTGATTGATAGTATTTAAGGGAAAAACACCTCATGCATGGAAAAGAAAAGTACTACATCAATACCAGCACGGATGGCTTGGGATGGGTGATGGGACTATGTATATGTTGGGGTCATTTTTTTAATACTCTATTTTGCATCTTTTAAATCTTATGTAATAATCATGAAAAATAATTTAAAAAATAAAGAAACTTTAAAAAGCATAATAAAAGTTAATGCACAGAAATAAGCATTTCTTTGAGAAAGGTTCCTTGGTTTGGCCATAGGGATCTGTAAAAGGAACTGAATGTCTTTTTCTTCGAATTATGGAAGGTTTCAAATTTTATACCACAGAATCCCCCCAGCATTGGCACGGAATAATATCTGAAAGAAGACCCCTAAGTTTTCTGGTCACTCAGGCACAAAAGTCAGAAAAGGATAACTTGGATCTTGCAGGTCCCATTATTTATGACCTTGTTTTCACTGATAAGCATCAATCAACAAACAAACTGGAGAAATTTGGCTTAGAGGCTTCCATCTTTTTAATCTTTGCTCAAGAAACAGAACATGTGAATTTTTTAATTTCAGATCACCCTCACAGAGAATTCTAGCCAAATATAGTACCATTGAACATGTCTTATATACTCAGGGGAGATTTAGACTTAGCATATTTATTTGGCTAAACAAGAAAAGGAAGCAGGCAGGCATGAAAATGTTAAAAAATCAAGTACAGTAAGTCCATGTAGCCAGTGTAAACAGGACATTCAGTCGTACCCAGCCTGTAAATCCAACAGCTAAGACAACACCTCTGCATTTCCTTAATATGATTACCTGGTGGGTCACATTTCTAAACAATTTCAACATTGCCATATTTTATTTCAAACCATCCTTAAAAGGCTGATCAAGAGCAAACTCACTGAAGAATCAGCAAACTCTTCACTGTGGCTGAATGATTTCCATAAGGTCAGACAGCAAAAATGTAATGCGCAGAGCAAAATGATGCCCAGGCTTCTCACCTCCTATTTTGTCACATGCACTAATTTTAATTAGCACATTCTCTTCTATCACTTTCCCAAAGATTTTCCCATTACCTTTTCATTCGACACACTAACATTTTAAAATTTTTAACATTTTATTATGGTCAATTTTTAAAATCAGTCTTCAAGAATTTACAGATATTAACATCTACGGAGATGAATCACTCTTGGCTAGGTAAAGTCCATTGAAAATAGGTGGATGAATAAAACAGAAAGCAGGTGGATAAAGAAAACACACTGGAGAGGAGAAAAAGTGAAGGGGCTTGGGGGAGTGGCGAGATGTAATAGAGAGTGGTGGGGAATTAAGCCTGGGAGAAAGGGGTACAGACATGGCTGCATCTATGATCACCATCTGTATAAATCAGGCCAAGAGCTGACATGTAATTTTGTGTAGGTCCCCTGAGAAGTGGCCCTTAGGGCTTAATTATTGATGAAGAGATTTTTCTTCAAAGTGGCCCAGTCAGAAGTGCCTCAAGGGGACATTCATAAGCACTTATAATATCAATTTTCAAGCACCTGGGAGGTAGGGAAGCAGACTGTCTTCTTTATTATGATAGAGGTAGAGTTAGCGAAGATGTTGTACCATGCCCAAGCTAAAACTCTCAAAGAAATAAAACTATGATAACTAGTATAAAGAGTTGACTATCTGGGTCATCTATGAGAAAGCTCATCCTTTACCTTTTCCTGGCATAAAATAGATGGCTTTCCAAGTTACTCCTTCTTAGGAGTGAAGACAGTTTTTCATAGGCAAATATAGTATGTTTAGAGGATGCTTAAAGGTCTAGGAAAACTGTCTTTGAAGCTAACGTGTTTGCTCAAAGAGAAGGCAAGTTAGTACAAAGAGATATCTTGGTGGGTTTGTTTTAATTGCACAGGAATTTCTTTTCAGAAAAAAATAATAACAAATCCCATGTCAACGAGAATGCCAAAACTTCATTTTCACCTATGAATTAGCCCTAATCAAATCTCACAAACACTCAGAAAAACACCAAATAATCAATTCATATGTATGTTATAATAAAAAAAAAGTGTTGAGGATCAGCCCTGGATTTGAATCTTATTCTCCTATGTAACAGATGTAGATAAACCCATATGGTAAAAACCGCTGGTAAGTATCAGCAGGGTGACAATAAACAACAGATATTAAAAACGCATTTTTAAATAGAAGTAAACAAAATTGGTTTCTTTACATTGAAATAAATTTCAGAAACTCTCCCATGTCACTTGTAAAACTGACGAAGAGAATTCAGTAACTTTTCATCATACATACCTATAACATTTAGAAATCTATAATAAGCCTCTCTGTGAATTATTTTAACTTCAGTAACTCCCTACTCTCTCAATGATTCTAACAGACTTCAGTACCACTACTTAATTCTTGGAGTTGAAACAAATTCTAGCCAATTGCATTTATATAACACACATAGTAACGCAGTAGTATTACATTTACATTTTTCAAACAGATGCCATTTGAAACTTTTTATGTTAATGACTCTAATTCATCCTTATAGCTATTGCATGAAATATGTAAGACTCAATGCAATTTACCGAGGAAGAAATGTTAATCCAGGAAAGAAGTTGACAACAATCACATAAACATTAAAAAATAAAAGAGACAGGATTTGAACCCAGATCTGTTTTAAAACAATGCTTTTTTCCCTTGGTACTGACTAGGAAATGAAGCTTCATTTCATACGTATAAAATAAATAACTTCATACAAAAGTTTTTAATTCCTGACGCCAAGAAATATATATCTCTGGTAAGCTATCTAAAATATATTAGGCATTGAGTTAAATGCAGATGTTTCATATCTCTTAGTGTAACATTTTAATTAAAAGCAATGGAAGCAGCAATAATTATGAACCACAGGAAGGATATAATCCTATTAAGAGTTATCTCAGTAGTGTAATTGGCTCCATGATATCCGTGAACACCCACATTACTGATATTTAAGGCCAAAAAAACGGAATATTGAATTGGTGGATTGAGAGCAAATGAAGTCAAGAAGGTGAGCCCATCAAGTTTTAAAACTAAATCCATGATTATAGATAAATGTATAATCTTAGAATAACATATTAAATATTTTTAATTCAGGCAGAATATAAAGGAAATCAAAGTTTCTTGTCAGTTTTAAGCACTGAAAATCTCTGTTACATAGCTGTCATATGTCTATATAGCTAAAAGGTAAAAAAATAATCAATATTTTCAATCTTGAAAAGATTGAATCTACATTTCAATCTTCTTTTTACTTGTATGGAAGGCTGGATTATATCATATCACTCCTCAGATTTTCTTTGCCATGATAGTTTATGAAAATCTTTATTCAGTCTCATTGTCTCTCAGTTTTAGTATACCAAATTTTGTGACTTAAATTTATGCTAATTATTAGAATTCTCTCTCAGTGAACAAAGGAGGTCTAGTTTTCAGCCCTTACATGGTTGTCTGCTTATAAAGAGTTTGGTAAAATGCTGGATTCAGATAGCTAAAGAAAGTGTGATTGCCTAAACATCTTCCATAAGCTGATCAGCATTTTCATTCTAGATCTCAGTATTCTTATGAATTCTTTACTGTTAATATTCAGCTTCCCAAATGTGGATGTTCCCTCATTTGGAGGGAAAGAGAGAGGAGGCTATTGAATTCCAGCACGCTTTACAATTAAGCAATCAGTCAAGACTATTGCTATCATTAAGATTAAGCAGATCCAATCTAAAAATCACCCCAGTGATAGCTCCGTCATTAGTCACTGATCTCACAGTTTTTAATTAAACTATTATATTAAAACTGATCATCTGAATTCATCTTTGAGAGATAATTTTTTAAAAAAATTACACTGAAATACATACAAACATCTCATCTATAGAGATGTGTAGGACCATAAAACTATAAAGAGCTCTCACTGGAATTAGTGACTCTTCACATCAGATCATTAGACGTGTTTCCACAGCCCAGCTGAACTGCTTGAAAAGGAAAACATTTTAAAGTAAAACTAAGTATGCACCACAAAAAAGCTTTAAGGAGGGAGCACAATATAGTTTCAAGAACTCTCGTTCACAAAATTAGTTTCCTAAGTTTAAAAAATGAAAGGCTTTAAAAACCTCCATAAGTTAAGAATACATTTGCACAAGATCTGTGGTGCTCAATCAACAAGAGGAAGGAAAGAAGTAGCTTATTTATACATTCAGGAAAAAATATAAAAAGTTAAATAAGTAACTGATGGCTTCTACAGAGCTGAATTCTTATTCTCCCTTTGAGATCCATAACCCTCTTCTCTGCCCAAGAGCAAAACAATTATGATAAGAGGTATTTTGAAAATATTTTTGTTTTCCATCTCTGCTAATTTATAACCCATACCTTTCTCTTTTTTTTTCAAAAATTTTAAAATTCACTTCCTCTAAGACATTTCCATCATGCCCCAATTTTCCAAATTCACTGTTTTAAATCTCATTTTCCTAGTTAATCAATACAGAAAATTCTCAACATCTTTCTCAAATGAGGGGAAATCATAACATCAGTAATTCAGAATCCATTTCTGGTTGACTCAAAACGCGTTTGATTTTGTGGACAATGGACTAAGGTCTCTTTTTAATCAAGCTAAATGTGAAGTGAGTTTATAACCATTTAATACTCAATAATTAATAATTCGAGGCATGGACCTTGCGATTGTGCTTGTTATTGAAGCAGCAGTAGAGTGGTAGACAGCAACTTAGTCTGGTTCTTAAATACCAGAGTATGTATCAAGATTACTAGTTTTCAAATAGTTAAAAGCTTCCTACAGCTGCTTACATTTCCCTTTAGCTATATAATGTCATAGTCTATTCTCAATTATCCTTGCCAGGGGAGGGGAACAAGATATTGAACAAAGTGAACCATTCCGAAATCATTCTGACTTGCTTTCAAACCAACACATACTGACACCATAACAGCTATCAATTCACTCTAAATGAAGGAGGACTCTGAAGTTACTGTTGAGGCCAGGACATGTGTCCCATGCCCAATAGGAACCTTTGAAACCTTCCCAAGAGAGTTTGTATTCCAAAGTCATTCCTGGCAAAAATTATCCAATGTATAAACCAACAAAGTAAAATAACTTGTGAAAGTAGATGGCTACTGTCAATGGACTTTAGAGTATTAATTATTTCATTGGCAGTGATTATCCTGAGAATAAGGTATTTTCTATCTTTATTTTTAACTTGTTTGTTCTTTTTCCTGACAAGAAGCAGTCAACTTGTGGTATGTGTTTGTTATCCTTACTATTATTGTTTTCCTTACATAACAGATTATGCTAGTAGAGCTCAGAGAAGGTATGTAACTTGCCCAAAGTCCCACAGCTAACAAAGGTTGAAGCTACATCTCAATACAAGGCAGTTAGCTCCAGAGCTCAGGCTCCAAACCACATTAATATGTTTGAAAAAAAAATAATAAAAATAACTAGAATTCATGAAACTTGTATGATTATTATTACAAAAACAATTTTGAGTAGGTAAGCTAGGATCTGTTACCAAGTAATACATCTTTCTCTGTCTATCTCCCAGGCCAATGATATCCCACACTTGGAGTTTGATGACCTGATTATTTTTTCTACGTTCCCAAACCTTCAAATCCTATGTGATACTGGATTTAAGCTAGAAATTATGAAACAACCACTCAAAGCATCTTTATATCATATCCACCTCAATAAGATTTCCCTCAAAAACAAAAACATTTCTTGGCTGCTTCCCTGAAACTTGAAGTCTATAGGTAACTCACAGGGGAAATTCAATCATTACTATTGCTGATTCTCATCCTCACCCTCTGCTCTTTTCACATTTATCAAGTACTTTTTGCATTCATCAATATGGTCTTATCACATTTATTATCTGCTTCATACTGACAATTTATTTTAAAAGATTACTTGATTCTCCATGAATCTGAGGTTAAGACAATGATCACAATCAGAGCAGTCTCTAGACAACTCAGTCTAGTTTTAATGAATTTGTTCAAGGAAAGCGTTCAAATTGATAGAACACTGAGCCTTCATATTTCATTTTGACTCTTCCGACACAAAAACGAACTTTGGTAAGTCAAGGGGAGCAACTGAGACATCATGCTTGAATGTGTTCCCCTAGGCTTGACGTATTTTTCCTCACTGCATTATATTTTAATGATTAATTTCATGCTCTTTCACTGTATTTTAGCTCATGAACCATGCGTACTACTTTGAGGGAAGAGTAAAGCCCTGTATATGATGAAAGATGTTACTAATTAAAGTGTCACATGTATGAACTGCACAAAAGCTGAAGGCATTGGGATGCCACCTCTCTAGATTAAAAGTCATACCAGGCACAGGGGCCATGCAGGCTGAGCTTAGACTGAGTTGAGTCAAGTGGGAAGGCTTGAGCTTTTTCAATGATCTTGGTCAAAACAATACATGAAATGAAGTTGGACATTTCATGTATCACTGGCATCTTTTTCCTCAGTGGCATATGGTTAAGAACTGATTTCAAAGACAATTCCAAAAGAGACAGACAGAAAGAAATCAGTTAAGCAAATGAACATACCATTGTGATTAGATTAAACAGTCAACAGGCAAAAGCTGCCCAACCTCTGACACTCTGATCTCTGAAATCTGTACTGAGTGCTGTCACAAGTTTGCTATGGAACTTAGTAAGAAAAAGAAGAAGAAAAAAGAAAACTTGGTGAAGTCAACAAGTACCAAAAAGGGTTACAACCTAAAACAAATATGGAAAAAGACAAGTTACCTCTTAAGGTTGTGCAAAGATAATCAAATATTTTGTTAAATGTATCACATTTGTTAATATCAAAAAAAATATTCACATGAAAAACCGCAATTAAATCACAGATGTCCACGTGATATACTTTGGCTATACTTTTAGTATTCCTTGGATTACTAAAAGGATTTTTCAAACCAAGGTGTGGAACCTGATGAAAACTCTACTACTTGCCCTCAAACAAAGTCCAAAGTTTCTTCAATCAGTTACAGAGGCAAATTATTGCAAAAGCAGCTGTTTTGCAAACAGGTGGCTTTAAACTTTTACTTAAGCCACCAAAAAAAAAAAAAAAGGAAGAAGAAAAAGAAACTAAGGAAAATTTTTGTTATTTTTAAAAAACACACATGCAAACACACACACACATGTACTACCGGAGTAACAGGCTCAAAGAAAACCTTCAAATAAAACAGAATTTAAAAACAAAAAAACAACTAATAAGCAGTTTGTCTTGGCTCAGAAGTGCTGACCTTGGGTTAGCAGGTCTAAAATCACTGTTTATAATCAGCCCTTCTAATCACATGCACAGGGTACTCAGAGAACTCAAAGCAAATAGCCCTGTTGTTTCAGGTAGGCCCTTATTTATTCACAGAAAGAAAGGTGACATTTTTACAGAAACTGGGTGCAAGAAGGAATCAAACACTGTTGAGAGGAGGGAAAAAGACAGTTTACTTTCTTTCTTCCGGAGGTCCCTACGTTTCTCGTGTTCTCCACACTTTGTCCAGTCCTTGTTAAATTATTTCGTAAACAATACTGGGGCTTGTGGCAAGAGCTGCAGGGGACAGCTCTCCTTTATTTCTACACTTCACCTTGGCAAACAACAGGATTCCGCTATCAGAGGCGGGGGCAGCGGACAGGTGTCCGGAAACAACATACAGGGGCGAATTGGGAGGCACGGGGAAGACCGGGTGGGAAATGGGCGCGCTCTCTCCCCAGAGTCCAGCTCTCTCCAACTCCGGCGCTTCCTCAGTCACTGCCACTCAAGGCAGGACAAGCCACGCTTCCTTCATTTTCCTCAGAAGTAAACAGGTCCCAAGCTAAGGGTAGTCCGGCTAGGGACGGAAAGTCACCCCTTCTGTCCTCGCCTGCCCACGCGGGGCTGCGGGTCCGCGCCCCCCGCCGCCCCCGCAGACCTCCCGCGGGGGAAACTTTCCCGCCTCTCCCGCTGCCGCGGCCACCGAGGCCTCCCGGCACCGACCCGTCGGGACCCTCCCGCCCCGCGCCGGCCGCGCGCAGTCGGTACCTCGATGTCCGCAGCGTCCTTGCTAAGCACAGGAGCCATGGCAGCGCCTACAGTCCGGAGTCTCCTACAGACAGACCCTCCCGGTGTTCCCAGGCTCCAGCCAGAGATCCAAGTGACAGCTCGCCCGAGCGCGGGTGGAAATAGCAGAGCCAGGGCCGGCGGCGCGGGGGCGGGGCGGGCGCGGGCGGCCACGCCCCCGGGGCGGGGCTGCGCGCCCGGCCCCGCGGTTCCCGGAGACCCGCAGGGCAGCCGAGCCGGCCAGAGCTGTCCAGCCCGCGCCGCTCCCCGGCCTGGCGGCTTGTTTTCCTGCTGTAGACTGAAGGGAAGGAGGGAGGGAGGGTTCCTCGCGCAGGGGACTGGCCTTTGCTCTCTGCTCGACAAAAGCTCAGCTAGGTAGACCCGGCCAGATAGGAGGGATTTCCAGGAATAAAGGCAAAAACAATTGGCGCTTCAAGTAACAAATTGCACTTTTTCTTTCCTTCCGCACGAACCCCGCGAGGTGCGGAGGCATTGTCTGAGGAGCAACTGCATCTTCAGAAACTCCTCCGGTGGTAGATGATCCTGCATCCATCCACAAATAGGCGGGGAGAGTCCAGACTGTAGTTTATGGTGGAGGATGCAAGAGCACGGATCTTCTGAGAGTTCACAGTCCCTATGGGCGGAGGAGAGAGGCAAGTAAGAATGTCTCCCAGCGGCAGCTGCAAGTAGTAAGTGGCTCAGGTGGTTCATAATCGAGATTGTAATTTTGCAGGACAATCTATCCTAATGGCCAAAAGGTGAAGCTCTTTTGAAGCGCTGGCTTTTCAAGCTTGCTAAGCTTGTTGGAGAGTAGGTAGAGATTTCATTTATTGTTGTTCCCAGTCCAGAAAATATTCACTCCTTCTTTGATCGCTTTCTCTTTCTCTCCTGGTTAGATTCCCCTCCCCTTTTCTCCCCCATAGCATTTTGTACTTATTTCTGTCAGGCATTTGTGGCGCCTCATCATCTTGGCTAGATGGTGATCACCTTGGAGTCAGGTATTTTCCTGACTACGTCATTGCTCTTTCATTAGTTCATTCATCACTTTATTGAACAAATATTTATTGAGCAGCTTCCCTCTGCCAGACACTGTGTTAGGTTCTCTGGATATAGCCTTCAAGAAGACACATCACTCTCGTGAAGATTATATACAGAGTAAGCAGAATGTGATGCCTGCTTGGAAGGTAAAGGAGGAGTAGTGGGGCACTGGGTCCCTTGGGTGGTTATGGAAGGCTTCCCTGAAGAACCCATCAGACTACCATTCCAGAACCTGGAATATCTTAGGAAATGGATACATTTTTCTTGAACCAACTATTATTATCATGAGAAACTATAAAGTTAAGTAGAGATCTTGGAATTACCCTGTGCTCTTTTATCCTCATTCCCTCATTCAACCCATTCCTAACCTCTGAGGAACTCAGCCTCCTAAGTAGATCTTGAATGTTTCATTCTCCATCCTCAGTGCCTCCTCCATGGCCCAAGCCATTGGTATTCTAGCTTCTCCTCTTACCACCTCTCCACTCCAGATTGAGCTTTAAGGGTAGTACTTGTCTCATGCCACGCAAACTTACACACCCACCCACTTATGACTTTACAATATAAATCTTTCCATGGTCCGTTGCAGTCAGAATATATTACAAACTCCTTAGTGACGGCTGAATAACCTGCTCTGTCCCCTCCTCTTCATTCTCACCTGGGGCCACTCTTGCCTTGATTCATTATGTTCCAACTATAAAGTAATCATCTCATCCTCCAAAAATTTCTCTCCCTTTTCACATCGTCTTCCACTTGAAGCTCTTATTTTCCTTCAACTCTTCCTTCAGATTTCAATGGCGTCTTCTCTGACCTATTCCCATCACCAAGAAAATTAGATGCACCCTGCCTTCATCGTTTTGTATTTTTTAATTTATTTTTATTATTTCAGAGTATTACAAGAATACACACATTTTGGTTACATAATTTGCACTTGTACTTTCTAAGTAAAAGTCATAAGTGTCCCCTTCACCCAGAATATGTGCTTTGCACCAGTTAGGTGTGAATTTACCCTGCCCCACCTCCCTACCCCACCTGCTTGATTTCCATTGAGTTTTACTTCCGTATGGGTACGTAAGTGCTGATCAATGTGTGTTTGTCATTTTGGTTCACAAAAACCTGATTTTTCTTCAGAGACCTGTCAAATTTTGTTGGCATGTTTATTTAAATGAGATTTTTAAAATATATGTGTTCCATTTAAAATGGAAGCTCCAGGAAGAGAGGGCCCATGTCTGATACAGTTGTCTGCTGAATACTCAGTTCCTTGCCCAGGACCGAAACATAAGAGACCAAGAATACTTGGAGATGGAATGAACAGAGTAGATCCTGAGTTTCATTTTTACAATAAGCAGTTCATTTTAGAAACTTTAATAGGACTTCCCTTTGTGTTCTCTTCATTGTATTTATTGTAGAGAAGTCAATCATAATTATCTGTCAATAAATTTCTAGTTAAAATGTGTCAAATTAACTATTTCCCTCTTCATGGAGTAATGTTCAAAAGTCAGATAGTCCTGCATTTCCCTTCAACCATACCTTAACCACTTCCTCTATATCTCTTGGAAATGGATGTAAATATATATGTACTTATACATATATACACACACATATATATAAATGCACACACACATGTAAACATGCACACATGAACACACAAACTTATACATATATACACATGTATATATCAAGAAAGGATAGATACACATTTTTTATATATATAATGTAGGTATAATATGATATATGTATAATTATAACACACCTTATTTCTCCAATTTAATCACTCAAGTTCAATATTCAATTTCTTAATCTCCCAGGATATAGGCTTTTCTACTTTTTCAAAGTACACTCTAATACAAATCTTTTTTTTTTTTTTTTTTTTCAGTTTTTGGCCAGGGCTGGGTTTGAACCCACCACCTCTGGCATATGGGGCCAGCACCCTACTCCTTTGAGCCACAGGCACTGCCCTCTAATATAAATCTTATGAGTTAGCAATTGACATTTGATATGTTTTATGGACACAAGTTTCCAAGTTATCCTTAAGAGTGAGACACCATATTTCCACTTTGTTTTCTGTGATTATTTTTCTCCTAAGTGACTATAGAGGGTAAACTCATACTTTATGTTGTCTTTCTGAAGGTGAAAGGTTCATGAGTGACAGACAACAAGCAAATACAAAATTTTAAACTTTATCATCCCCCCAACTTCATTAAATAGATATATCCTCTTCCGAGATGTTAAATTACAGCATCTAATCACATTGCTCACATGGCATACATATACTCTATGATCAGTGATAGAATCTAGTAATATTTTAAATCCATTGAAACTGCACATTAAAAACAGTTGTACCTGTAAATAATCCAAGCTGTTTAAGCTTACTGCAAATGCATTCACACCACACTTTTTAAAAGTTGTAAATTATAATGGCATTTGTCAAGCTGTCCCTCCATCTGGAAGCACAGTCAAATATCAGGTGTTCCACATTAATTTTTTGTAGGCTTGGGAAAGAAATGTCTCAACTTAGCAGTCTATAGTACACAATAAATATTGTTATTATTTCCATTCTCAGAGCAGGGCTTATGAGTCATCTTTAATTTCACTTGTGAAAAGTTACTCAATATTAAATTCAGAAACATAATAAAAAAATCAAATTTCCTTATGCCTTTATTTTTCTCCTGTAGTCTAGCATTAAGCATACTTTTGAGTGAGGTCTACTTCTTAGAAGATGATTTTCTCCCAAAAAGTCAGAGCCCTTCAATGCTCACAAGAGCCCCTATTTACTTATGTGATTTTCTAAGGTCAAATTAATTTCTATCCAAACTGATTGGTAGGATAATGAGTAAAGATCTGTTGGGCCCAAATATTTTCACTATTCCTACTCAAAAAGACCATATGGTATGTATTAGTTCATATTTTATGCAATAAACTTTGTATAATTTACTCAACTACACCGATAATGCTATATATAGTATAAACATGTATTATATAAATAACATAAAAGGCACAGATAACACAGACAATCTACAAACTCCTCCTAGAAATTTATTCGATTATATATTGCATACTATTTTTCCAGGCACTGTAAGAGGCATTAGTGTACCTCACTGTACAATGAAGACACAATCTCTGTTATCACAAACCCTTAACCGTTAGCTAAAAAACACAAACTGCCACATAGGGATTTTGAGTCAATGGCTAAACCGAATGGATTATTATGAGAGTCAAAGGTTCAAGGTATGCAATAGTATTTTATAAATTGCAGTGTTATTTATGCAATTTAAGTATTAACAATTTGAAGATATGATTCTCCAATGCACAAGTGCTGGTAAAACACACAATTGATGCATAATTACCTACGAATTTATTTTGGGTACAAGGCAATATGAATGGGAGGTTTATAGACTTACCTAAGGGAAAAACATTATTTTTTTTTTTCCAGTTTTTGGCCAGGGCTAGGTTTGAACCCGCCACCTCTGGCATATGGGGCCAGTGCCCTACACCTTTGAGCCACAGGCTCCACCTGTGAAAAACATTCTTTAGAATGAGTATTCCCAGAAATAATTCTGCTCACTATTTAGAGGCCTTTTCTTTGGGTTTGTTTTTTCTTTCTTACCATCAAAAGTTTCCATAATTCCAGCAGCTGGCATTTCATTTGTTTTCTTTGTTTTCTTGCTAGAATTTTACCTTTTCATAATTTCAAGTTTACTGGTATCTGGGATTGAGGCAGAACTTTGCTGTAAATTATGAAATATGTACTGTTCTTTTTGATCATCTGTTGATGCTATGATGTGCTTCCCAGATTCTCACAAATGCCCCAACCCTTTGGAGACTGAAGCACTCTTCCTTCAGCTACTGGGACTACTGGTAGTTGGCTGCTCTCTGCTGAGTTCTTCTTTGGAAATTGCCCATGGCTGATAAGATTCGTCTCATTCAAGGTTCATGTTTGTGGGATGGCCAAAGACTGGCCATTGCCATTCAGACATCTTTGAGGGGCTTTCCCAACTTCAGAGGTTTCTCAAGGGATCAACTGAGACATTTGTCAGGACTTGGATAGAGTTCAACTTCGTGCTCTATCTATCCTGCTTCATTCTTCCTCTTTCACTGGTCCTCATCTAGATAGCACTGCCCAACAAATATACTTCCTGCATGTACATTTCTATCACAGAGTCTGCTTCCCAGGAAACCTACACTGCATTGTTACCACTGTATACTATTTAATATATTTCATTGTCCTTGGGCTTGGACATACAAATTAACTAATGTAATAAAATTTGTCATTTGTTTCAATATATTTATTGTTGAATTGGCCTTTGATACCCTTATTTCAATGATATTTATCAATATCAATATTACTGATATATTTCTCTACTTGTTCATTTTTATCACGTAAAATTCTGTGTCTATTACATGCTAGTGCATGAAAGTAGCATGAAAAATACCAGAGGCACCATTATAAACAAAATACAAGTGAACGGTATGCTCCTTAGGCTTGCAAATGAGTTATAGAGATGAACATTTACTAAGTAATCACACAAAAATACAAGCAATACACACATTTACTGTGAATAATGGTATCAAGGGAAAAAAATGAGAGTAGGCTGTTAAACAAAGGAACTGGGGAAATGAGGAAAGAAGTTTTGAGGAGATGACCTTGTTGTTGAGACCTAAAAGAGTGAAAATGTAAAAGGCAAAAGGGAAGTGATTAAAAGTATTCCAGAATCCATAGTAACTCATGCCTGTGATCTCAGCACTTTAGGTGGCCAAAGCACAAGGATTACTTAAGACCAGGAGTTCAAGTTTGCCCTGAGTTGTGATTGTGCCACTGGACTCTGGCCTGGGCAACAAGTGAGGTGCTGTCTCTGTCTCTCTCTCTCTCTTTTTTTTTTTTTTTTTTTTTGCAGTTTTTTTGTTGGTTTTTTTTTTGTTTGTTTGTTTGTTTTTTGGCCAGGGCCAGATTTAAACCCACCACCTTGGGGATATGGGGCCAGTGCCCTACCCCTTTGATCCATAGGCACTGCCCTCTCTATATCTCTTAAAAGCAAATTTGAAAGTAGTATTTGGAGCAAGTGGTGAAATCTGCAAAGGCTCCAGGTCCAGAGGTATCCTGATAGAAGGGAAAGAAAGTTCTGATGGCTAGAGTTCAGGCTACTAGTGGGAGAAATGATTCAGGGTGATGCTGCAGGAATAAACATGCCATATGGTGTTTTAGTCTTCACTTAGGGTTTTGAATTTTATTATATAAGAAATGGGAAGCCATGGAAGTTTTTGAAAGCAAAGGAATGACAGGATCAAATGTGTATATCACTCTAATTGCAATGCATGTGCAATTGCATATTCATGTCAGAAAGACATACTTCTGGGGATGTGCTCAGTCATTTCCTCCACTTGCTCGCTTGGGTGGTGATCATAAGTACCACTAGAAACCAAAAATGTAATTTTGTACCATGTGCCAATGGCACTGTTATTTAGCATGTTGTAGCTCTTAAAAAGCAGATCTGTGTTCTCCATCAGAGGCTAGAAAGACAAACTTACTTCTCAGGTGGATTTCTATATTTCAACCAATGGTTATCTTTCTATTTTCTGTCATAAAACTATAATCACCCATTTTATACATCAGAATAATGAATGAGTTGTTGTTTTTGTTCTATGTTTGCTCTCATGATTGCCACTGCCCCTAGACAAACTACAACAGTCCTTGATGGTTTAGAGTGAGTCTTTTCTTTTGATACTCCATGCCTAACATAGTACCAAGTGCATCGAAGGTACATAAATATTTATGAATAATTATCACCTTCTTTTAGAAGTTTACTGCAAATAGTCATTATTACTCCCGTGCTCTCTTTTAACGTGGCAGAAGAGTATAGAAGCCTCATATACAAATAGATAAAGGTAAAGGGTGTCAAAGGCCAATTCAGAATAAAAGGAATACAAGTGCTTGATAAAAATGTGAAAGTTGACTTGACACCCATAGCACAGTGGTTAAGGCATCAGCCACGTACACCGAGACTGGCGGGTTTGAATCTGGCTAGTCCTGCTAAACAACAAAGGCAATTGCAACAAAAAAACTAGTCCCAGCTACTCAGGAGGCTAAAGCAAGAGAATAGCTTAACCCAAGAGTTTGAAGTTGCTATGAGCTATGATGCCACAACACTCTACCGAGGGTGGCATGGTGAGACTGTCTCCAAAAAAAAAAAGTGAAAGTTGAGTCAACCCAATCAGTAATTAAAGCAATGTCACAAAATTGTTGAAGACATGATCTATGGCATATTAAATGGGCAAAGATGTTTTTGAAAGTGATCAAGGTATAGGAAAATTAACAGGTTCATAAAATTTTATGAGTAAAACTCTAGTATAGTATACAGGCAGGACAGTTTAGCAATACCTAGCTGTCCTAATCTACAAAGGCAGATTAATACATTTAGCTGCCATAACAAAATACTATACTATGGATAGCTTATAAACAATAAAGGTTTATTTCTCCAAGTTCTAGAGGTTGGGAAGTCCAAGATCAAGGCATTGGCAGATTTGGTGTCTGGTGAGGACCCACTTTTTGGTTCACAGATGGCCCCTTCTTGCTGTATCCTCAAGTGGTGGAAGAGATAAGGCAGGTCTTAGGTCTCTTATAAGGACACCAGTCCCACTCGGGAGGGCTCCGCCCTAATGATATAATCACCATCCAAAGGCCCCCATCCTAATATCCCCACAATGGTGACTGGTTCTGGGTCAACATGTGAATTTTGAGAAGCCACATTCAGGCCATAGCAGTAGTCAAACATTAAATATGTTAAATTTGTGCATTTTCTTTGACTCAAAAACTCCATTCCTGATATATTTTTAAATGTGTACTGTATTCAAAATTTACCCCCAAAACATGATTTGTTTCAAAGTTGTTTATACAAGATTAAAAAGGCAAGAATATATATGCCTTGCAACAGATACATGATTAATAATTGATTATTAATGCACAAGTGTTTATGAATAACGGATAGATGTGCTGAATCCATATAATTCAATCATTATGTAATCATTAGAAAGAAGATTGTATAAGAATATTAGCAGAGGAAGACATATATTAGTGTATCTATATATATTTCAAGAATATATGTCAATAAATCAAATAAAGTGAGATCATAGGATCTAAATATACATGGACAAGTCACAAACACGTAATAAGTAATAATATAAAAAGTAAAAGTTTATTTGAAAAACTCCATTGCATTACAAGCATATATACCAGTGCATATAGTTTTTACAAATGTATGTGTGTGCATGCATGCAAAACCCTCATTACTTCTACCCTGGTGCTTGGCACATACTAAGCATTCTATAATTTTTTTATATGAAGTATTTTACATGCAAAATACCAAAATTGTCTAGAAAGTTCTACAGTCTACTCCATATCAGATAATTATTAAAAGAATCATCCCTCTAAGTACAGATTTTTTAGGAGTTAACTGAATTGGCAAATAGCAAAAACGATTTAAACTTGATCGAACTAGAAAAAAAAGCATCTGAAAGCTTGGATAATGTCCTATTACAAAATAATGATCATGAAACAAAGATCTGCTCTGTCATTAGCTCCAAACTCCTTGCGTCTCCCATTTCACTCAGTAGGAAAATGTCCAGACAGTGGCCTGCAACACAAGTAGGGCGTGGCTTCTTGTTTCTTCTCTCCCCTTCATTCTTCCTCTTCTTGTTCACGCCAGATCCAGCCGTAAGATTTCCCACTGCTGTTCCTTCCACTTGCAATGAGGTTCCACTGGGTACCCCAACTGCCAACCCTCATCAGCTTCACCTATTTGCCTGAAAGTCACCTTCTCAGAAAGATCTTCTCCGGTCACTGTGTTTAAAATTGTGGCTCCTACTTCTCATATTCACTACCTCACCTTTTCTTATTTTTTTTCTATAGCATAAATTTGTCTTAATAATATTTGGGTTCATTATTTGCCCTCTTCACCTAGAATGTAAGTTCTTTGAGCTTTTGTTTGCTGCTGTATCAACAATATCGGAACAAGAACTTAGTACATGGTAAATGCTCAACAAATATTTTTGAATAAATATCTGAAACAGATGATAGTCTATCTTCCCTTATCTTTTCCTACTTCTGTATTGGCATTTGATATATGTATTTAATATTGTGCGTTTATGTTTGTCTCTCATCCACCAGAGAGAACTGTTCAAGGACAAGCGCTGTGTATTATTAGTCTTTGAATCACTCAGCTTATATATATAGTGTCTAGAATTAAGTAGATGTGCTCTAAATACATGTAGATTAAACAGTAAAGGTATTAAAAATCAACATATTTATGTACTTTCCCAAGAGTACCTATCCCAGTGATTTTTTTCTTGTTAAAAAAATCGAAATTTATCCTCTATATCAATCTGAGAAACTCAGAGCGAAAGCTTCCACTGAAGCATATTGCCTGTTCTGACTCGTTTCTTAACAACTCACTTGACAATACTTGATAAATATTTGTGCAAAGTACCTATTGTATTTTCAAAAATTCAGTAATATTTTCCATTTTCTTATTTCTTGTCTTCAACATATTCAAAGAGTGTCATTAGTTTTGTTTTTCCAAAGTCTCTCTTGACATTTTTTGTCAAAAATATTATCAATTTGTGTTGTTAATATTTGCATCTAATATGCAGAAATTATGAGAAACATTATTTTGTAGTTTGTATCTTAAGCAGAATAACCATCCCTAAAGTATTTTAACCTGTGTTAGGAGGAACTTGTATATTACATGTTTATGCCATTGTATAAGTTGTGTGTGTCATATATATGCACATGTACTACATATATATGTGTGTGTATGTATTTTAAATAATTCAGTGTGCTTTTTCTAATTATTGCTCAAGAGCAGTCATCACCAAACTCACAAATTCAACTATCTTGTTTAAGGCTTCAAATAAAGAGCTTATAATTTTTTTGTTTTCTTATTCATTTTGGGGGGAGCGAGAATGTTGGAAGATACTGATAGCTAAGACTCTTCCAAGCAGCACACATACATTTCACAATGTGAACTTTGATAAATGTCCAAATGGATTTTAAAACTAAGTAAATTGAATTGCTTTTTGAGTCCCATAATTTATTCCAGCCATCTGTGTTACACACACACCCATTTGTTTCTTAAGGCCTTTATGATTTTTTTTGATTTTTTTTTTTACCCACCCTCCTCCCCACCCAGCACCACCTTTAGGATATAACATTGTTACCATATTTCAGGATTGACTTCGGCCTCCTAAAGAATATAATACATCTTTGAGTTGAGAAGCATTTTTCGACATAACTATTTGCAATTTAGAGATTAAAAAATGTAGAACCAAAAACATTCTTTTGGCATGATGCTTTCTATTTAAAGGCCACCAAATGTTTCTTTCTGTGAGATTGTATTGAGCCGTTAGGATCTTGGCATCCACTATTGTTCCAGGGAAAGATTTTTCCTGGCCCACACTTGTTGTTCCTGGATAATGAATGACTAGGGTATGTGGACACAGCCACCTTCCCATCTGTACTAGCCTTAACTACCATTGATTGCAGCCTTGCATCCTCTGTTGAACCGTGCATACTTAATCATTAATTTTACTTGGAGCTAATAAAAATAGCTGACTTTATTGATCACCTACTGTATGCCTGCAACATTACATATAATCTCTGATTTAATTATCACGATAATCTCTATTTAAAGATAGAGAAACTTACACTTCTGTGTTTTATAGGAGTTTCTGATGCCTAATTTCCTTTCTGTGTTGCTTTAGTAGGAGTTACCAAAACAGTAGAAAATTGGAGATTTTGTTTCTTTAAATGCAGTGTAATTTATAAAATGCATTTTTAATTTTATTCATGGAGAACGATACTAAATTTTCAAGTTCGCATTTTGTTAAGCAGTGCATTTGACTCTTCATGTGACATTAATTATCATAGAGTTAAGAAAATTGAGATTCAGTAATGTTAATGCTATATCTCTGCAAGACTCGGTCCAGGTCCTGAATTCTTAAGCAAAATGCCTACAGTCAATACAACGTCTATTTTACTCTTCTGTCTTGAAATAGAAAAATATGCTTCTCTACAGAATGTAATTTGCTATTCTAGTCTGGTCTAGTCTACCATAATCTATGACCTATCATAATCCTGGTGTTGAAAGAATAATAATATCTATATCATGGTTTTTGTGTTACAAAAATATATAGGTGTATTTATGTCATTTAGGACTGTATCCATATTACATATCACCATATCAGTGATATCCTAAATAAATATATATATGATACATAATAAATCCTTAGCTAGGTAATGAGTTCTATCACAGATTTTGACACACATCAAATTAATAAATACTAAGTCATCTTTTGGACTAAGCTAAATAGCTAACATAAATTTCTAATAAACTCATATGATGCATTGATACAAGGAGCAATTTATACTTAAGAATGTCCTGAGAATAAGACAAATTTGACTAAAGTGATAAAAATAGAGAATGATTAAAGAGTTTGTGATAATTTAGCCTTGAGAAGATAAAGCGAGCTAAGTTTGAATAAATTATTGTATTTAAATAGGGTCTTTATAAGCATACCAAGCTGTTGTTTTCTAATTGACATCAGGTCAGGAAATGGCTTAATAAATGATGAGACAGTTTAATTGAATATATGAAAAAAATTCTCTATGTCAAAGATAAAATATTAGCATGGACTTGTACAGAAGATGTGAAGTCTTTATACTTGGAGATCTGTACAAAGAACAAAAACAACCATTTATCCCAGTTCCAAAAAGGCAAATGGCTGGACAACATGATCTGCACGAGTTATGTCTAATTTTTCATTTTTAATGACATTATAATTCTTTCCTTCCTTTTCTTTCACTTTTCCTGGCCATTTGTAATACCAATACCTTAAAGCAGTAACAATTTCTGGCTTATTTTTTAACACATCCAATTATAACATTATTAACTACAATTTCTCTTTTACATTCAATTGTCCAAAAGTTAAAATAGTAACATATCTGCCAGGCTTTCAGTAATACTGTACATTCCAACTTATAATTCATAACACTGTCTTCCATAACATACATATAGCAATTGGATTGATTTAATCATAACTCTCTTCTGTTAAATACCTATCAATGGATACCCATTAAAATTAAAGACAACCCCTCATTCCTTTGAATAATCGAAGATGACTAAATGATCTTACCTCCCCACCTCTCTGATCTCACATCTTCCCCATTCTTCTCCAGCTAACACGTCAGGTACTGGGGTGTTACTTTTTAACCCAACGTACCAATTTCTTAGCTCCTTCTATTCTTTGGCCTTGGATTAGTACCAAAATGATGTAGGACAGGCAACCATTCAATGATGTGGGATCAGGATATTCCATTGATAGGATACAGCACTGCAAACTTGGACTTCTCTCCTTCCATCACTTCCCCAGAGGACGAACAGGTACCTATACATATACACATCCAGGCTCCTCTCTTTGTCCTAACAGTTTTTCTCATTTTATACACACTGACTTATATCTGTGGTTGTGTCCATGTTTATTGTGAGCTTATCTTTGTACACCATGAGTATTGTGCATTCTCTGTACTGCCTACATCTAGAATAGTGTCTGGATGCTGGGATAGGGCAGACCTTTAATAAATGCATCTTTTATTTCTATTTCAGTTTAAAAATAGATGTGATGTGATTTCTGCAATGTCAAAATTTGATGAAAAAATATTGTTGGTAGTTGTAACTATTGCCAAAGTCAGTGCAATCGTGAGTGAATATTATGCTTGCCGTCCATATGGGTTGTCATCATGGAAAGTGAGCTGTAGGCTAAAGGTGAAGTGGGAAGTATTATTTGCAAAAATAATTGCCATTTATTATTTCTAAAATCAAATCCAGGCTACTGTCTTTGGGTAGACATGTGTTATTCAAATAAACTTAACAGGGAACTTCTTTTCTCTATATAAGAAACCATTTTCTGTTTTAAAAATGTGATTCTCACTCTGATGTGAGACGAATTTATTCTATTCCTTATCTTGAAAATTTCATTGCCATTTGCATGTTGCCTGGAATACAAATTGTACCGAGTAATCAATCAGTGTTTAATTGCTGCTCAAGTAAACCCTTGTAATCAGACTTGCTGTAAAAATGTTAAGGTGCGCAGAAAGCATAAGGTGGCATTTCCCCCTCCTTCTTATTATGCCTGTGTCACTTCCATTAATACTAATAGGAGGCACAGCTGGTCGTCAACAGGAGATTACAGGTTGCTGTTTAAATCATATTTTATTTTTATACCTTGGCAAGATTTATGTATTGAAATCAGGTGGCCAGATTTTTGCTGTTGTTCAGAAATCTTTTACTCTGAAAGAATAAGATTGGGGGTGGGTGGGAATTGAGTCTCACATTTTTTATTTTAGGAATATAAAGACTGGAAATCTAAGCAGCAGCTTGCCCTTCTACAGCAAGTCTGTCTTATTCTTTAGCACCAGCTGGAGTCCCGTTTCTAATTTGCTGTGAAGAATTAAGTGATTTGAGACCCATACCCTGGAGTATTTGACCTCCAATGTCAACCAGCTAGCTTGTAATTCCCTTGGCTGGAAAGTTTCTCCAGAATTGATTTGAACTAACATCAGTTAAAATACTCGGCAATAGAGTAGTAAATATCATTGCAAATCTGAGTATGACTTTATAGCCATGAAAATAAACACACTGTAGAACATGAAAGGAAATAGTTTAGGAGCCTGCAGAGTCTTGATGATCAGATAAGTTCTGATAACAGAACCTTTTACCTCAAGGTCCTCAGGTGAGTCTGGAACGCTTGGATGGCATCCCTGGCTGAAGATGGTTGTTTACAGCATACCTGAACTGCGTCAAGCCTCTCAAGCTCATCTCTTTGTGGTCAGGCCTGTTTGTCAGAAAACAGCCCTTTCTGTTATTCTCAATTGCCACAGTCCTGAGAATAGAAGGTCTCAGAAGGACAAAGTTAGTGCAGTGTCCTCTTCACTCCAGAGCAAGCCAGTCTCCTTTCGCCTCCATGTTCTTCTCCTCATGCTGCTGCCCTCCTCTGAATAGCTCCACGTTGTTTTCCCCCCTCTATATCTAATCTAGCCCTTCATGTTATTAAATGCTTACCTTCTCCCTCTCCATGAAACTTCTCTTAATAATTCCTGTCATCAGTAGGAATTCCTGAATTTATTTAGTACCGATTACTTGACGTTGGATGTCATACCACTGTGACTAAGTGGTCATGTCAACAGTTCTGGAAGGAATATGCAGAAGGGCACCACTGCAGCCAGAAGAATAAGGATTACGATCACTATAACTCATAAGCTCCTCTGTCTTTTTCTCTCTTTATTTCCCCCCTCTCCAGTTTTCACTTCAGTTAATTAACCATATCCTACAGAATTCATATATCTTGTTCCTCATCCCCAAATCTCACCTTCTCGCTCACGCTAGAAACACCCCCTACAGACAACCTATGGCATTGGTACCCATCATTTGCCACTGCCTACCCTAACTTGCTGGACTATCACCCCAAGCCAGGAAGGGTATCGTCAACTTACAGCCAGGGAAGTCTCAATCCACTGGATACGATGAAGCAGAAGGCAGAGAAAGCAAATAGAAAGTGCTGGGTGTGAGGTGAGATGGGAAGTTGGAGGTGCATTCTCAGGATACCTGGTTAGAAAGTCAGATGGCAATTATCATTCCCAACCCATTATCCCACATGTGTTATTTTCATTTGGTTCTTAGGGTATTTTGTACAGTTAATACTATTTTTCAGGTATAACATCAGTTCATTTAGCCTTATGCTTTTGGACAATCCCCAACATTGAACTTGTATGTTTTTTTCCCCCACAAGTAAACCTACATAATGAATATTAAAAATAATTGCCATTTATTGAGAGATTATGTTATGCCACATACTGCTTTAAGTGCATTATGTATGTCATCTCATTCAATGCTCAAATCAATTTCAGAAAATATTATTAGACTTATTTTATAGTACAAAAAATTGGATCTTCAAGAGTTTAAGTTCCTTGACCTAAGACACTGCCTTTTTAGGCTCCAGAAGATTCTAACTACAATGTATCAAGTTTAGAATAGAAAATACTAGGCTAGAATAGAAAATACTAGGCTTGTCCATTCAATTCAACACATATAGCAGAATAAAGGAGAGTTGTGTTCGTATGCTATTTTGTATCAGTTTTTGGTTTAGTCATTGTCACTACGTCATATCTTGAGTGTAATATTCCAGTAATTGGTATATGCACTTATTTTTGGTCATTGACTTATATGATACATTATTGGGCACTGAATAAATGTTCAAGAAATACTTATAGCTTTGAGTTGACAGTCTAATAAAATTAGAAGATCAAGTCATGAGAATTTAGAGGTCTGTATCCTTGCAAATCTTAGTTTTAGTGTGAAAGAAAATTTTTCCATACCTCATATTACGATACTGAAGATTAGATACAATGCATGTCCTGGTTTTCTACTGGTAGAGTTTTGAGGGTTATATGATCACATTTTATCTTTTTCTGAATATGTGGTAAGAAAGATATAAAGCACAAAAAGGAAAGAGGTAAAATATTTAATACCATAATTCTACATTATTATTTTAATTTATGTCTATTTACACAATTTTTTCACATGAGTGGAAGTTTTAGCAACCTTGTTTTGTAATCTGATTTTTTTTTTTTTTTTACTTAATATGAAGTCTGACTTTTAGTAGATTCTTAAGATGCTAAATTTTGGAAGCCCCATAATATCTCACTGTGTATAGGCTAGGTCATGCTGCAATAACAATTTACTCCAGAAATTTCAGAGGCTTAGTACCACAAAGGTGTAAATCACACTTGTGTTACATACCTCAGGTGGGTTGATAAGAACTCTCTGTTCTATACAGCAATTCAGGGACCTTGGTAGACAGAGAATCCACTTTCTTTTCATTGTACCTTCTGGGATGCGTGATCTCCTCAGTTATTGTAGCAATTTAAAAATATGCAGAAGTTACTCACCTCAAAATTAGACACTTACAGCAGAAATGACCCATGTTGCTTTTACTCACAGTCCAATGGCTGGACCAGGTTACATCACTCGGCCTGATTGAAAGGGGGCTACAAATTGTGAAGGGATGCATGGACTATGTTGCATAACTAAGCTCCCTAAACATCTTCCTATAACATAATTCACTCAACTTTATATTTAAAAAGGTTTTTGTCAAAGTTTGGGGTAAAAATAAAGGCAACCTTCCTTTTTTCAAGTGTTGATAAGTATGTGCTAGGTACTAGCCTTTGATTTCAAACGTAGGTTGACCAGAAATACAACTTAATATATTCTATACTAGAAGTTAATTTTATTTTGAATCCTTAACCAAATGGTAAGAACAAAATCTCGGCTAATCTGGTATTTCTTCTCTCTATTACCTGGAGTTGCTTCTAATCTAGGGGATTGAAAGAGGGCCCCCCAGTCAGGAGGCTGTGGTCCCTGGGTCTTACCTGTTCACGTTCCTTTGTGGTGGCTGATCCGGCGACCAGTGTCCTTTCTTCTCACTGTTTCATGCACTGGAGCACAATAGGCTTCTATTTCCTACAGACAAGACTCCCAAAGCATGTGTTTTTCTTCAGTCACTGCTGTGCCCCTGTGGGCCACACATGGCCCGTATTCTGCTCCTCCAGAAACGCTCCAAATGTGTCAGAGACAGGGTTCTGGTGAAGGGGTGTGAAGCAGCAGAGCTCTGGTCCTTTGCTCAGATTCCCTGTAGTAACTAGTTTTTCATCCCTCATGGGTGGGATGAGGAGTGGAGAAAACAACTGATCCCATATTCTCCCAAGTCTTACGATGTGGCATAACCTCAGGTTTTGAAGCAAAGAAGCTAAAATTCAACTTTATGGCTGGGCATGGTGATTCACGCCTATAATCCCTGTGCTCTGGGAGGCCAGGGTTGGCAGATTCTTGAGCTCAGGAGTTCAAGACCAGCCTGAGCAAGAGTGATATGCCGTCTCTATTAAAAATTGAAAAATTAACTGAGTGTCATAGAAGGTACCTATGGTCCCGCTACCAAGGAGGCTGAGGCAGGAGGATTGCTGTGAGCTAGGCTGACACCAAGTCCCTCTGCCCTGGACATAAATAAATGATAAAAACATAACATTCAAATTTATTTTTTATTTGTGTGCTGTTTAAACAACACTCAGCTGAAGCTATAACCCCCACTGGGGAGAGGAAAGGCAGAAAACGAGTGAAAGGGTTGAAAAATACCCACTATTTCTTCCAAATACTATTCTGTGACAGATCAGATTTTCCCACCAAAATAATAGTTCCTTTCTGGGAGAAATCGCCAAACCCATAATGCTTGCTGGCCAAGGACTCATAGCTGGTTTCTTGTGTGTAAGCTGGTCCTATTCTTCACGTGTAGCTCTATCATCTAAGAAAACCTGAGTGCCCGCTGCTTATTTCGGATCCTAGAACCAAAATTCTATGTGCATTCCATAAGGTGCGTCCCAATCAGGTTCCCAACTGCAGGCTTCACTTAGAGATTTAGGTGTCTCCAGAAATAAGATTTTAAAATATATTTTCAGAAGTGGGAAAGGTGATCGTTATTTATTCATTTGTTGGTTGAACTGATGCTTTATGGTGGTTCTCAACCTTCCTAATGCCGCGACCCTTTATTATAGTTCTGTGGGTCGTAACTTTAGAAGAAGCATTTTATCTATCCGTCATTGAGGGAAGATGAGTCAATGGGTGAGAATGTGATTCCCTCTCTCTCTGCATCTGGTTTCTGAGAAGCAGCCCTACCATTGTGTTTCTGAGGAGTCATTTTGCAGTCGTCCTGCTCAGCAAACAAGACGATGTAAACATAGAGGCTGCCAAAAACATACATATACACATTGTAAGAAGGGAAAGACTGTATGAAAATTGTACTACTCAAGTCATGTTTGCCACACACCATACACAAGATAGCAAATGTTACTGGTATGTACCGAGTATTACAATTTTAATAGCTTTTTATCCTTTTTTAAAAATATGCTTACATTTTTTGGCATCCTCTGGAGATTAACTTTTCATTTTTGTTGGAGGATTTTCCAAAACCATAAGAGCTTGAGGCGTGAATCCGAGTTATGAGAGAGAATGGGGCAAAGATGGTGGAGGACTTATGTGCTGGGAGGTGGTGGGGAAATGAACGAGTTGCTCCTTAGGCTGGAGTAAGAGTTGGAAAGGAGTAGAGAGGAGAAAAGGAGTGCAGATGCCACAGAGTAGAGGCTCTCTACACATGCAGAGTTTTAGAAGAAGACTCTATGAGGCCTTGGAAAGGTTGAGAACAAAGGTCTGCTATTATGAGGAGCTTGGCAAGTTCTCTCACAGCTAAGCCAGGCATGGAGGCAGTGGGTCTTCCATTGGGGCCACAGCCATCCAAGGCACTATGTAGTCTGGGCAGGAGTTCTGACAAAAAATGATGGCGCAAATAGTGGAAGATTGAAGTGTAACAGTTGCATTGTATACTGTTTTGATGAGCCCTTTATTTTGTATTAATAATAGGCTTTGAATTTCAGAGTAGTTTTAGATGCACAGAAAAGTTTTAAAGGTCATGCAGAGAGGTTCTATTGCCATTATTGTACCATATTGCATTATTATGGTACAGATATTAAATTAATTATTCAGGATGGGGCCATTGTCATTAACGAAAGTCCATACTTTATTTGGGTTTCCTTACTTTTTGCCTAATATTTTTTATTGTTTCAGGATCACACCAGTATGCCACATTACAATTAGGAAGCAGGTCTCTTTAGGTTCCTGCTGGTTGTGACGGTTTTTTAGATTGCCCTTGTTTTCACAATCCTTCAGGAGAATTGCTCAGGCATTTTTTGATGATTACTGGTTAAATATTTTGTAGGGCCTCCCTTAATTAGAGTTTATCTGATTTTTTTTTTTTTTTCAGTTTTTGGCCAGGGCTGGGTTTGAACCCACCACCTCTGGCAGGGGCCGGCACCCTACACCTTTGAGCCACAGGTGCCACCTGTCTGATGTTTTTCTCAGGATTATAGTAGTTAAAGATTTTTGGTATTAAGATCTCAGAGTAAAGGGCCATCATCATTGCATCATATCACTAGTCTATTCCATTCTACGTCCAACATGACATCACTGTTAATATTGAACTTGATCACTTGGCTGAGAAATTGTCGGGTCTGTCCACTGTAAATTCTCTTTCTAGGCTATGTATTTTAGAATGAAGTCCGCTATGGGAAGGACAATTTAGAAAAGAGAAAGATCATGGGGTGATAGGGAAGAGAGAGGAAGGTATAGAAGTTTATAAAAGTCAAATTTGGTCTAGGTTTGGAAAAAGGTAGGGTTTTGTTTGATAGAAGGGAGGGAGTAATTGAAACATTGGGAGCTCTTTCAGTCACCTCCTGTGTCCCTTTGATAGATCTCCTGATTTGTGTGTGTGTGTATGTGTGCATGCATGTGTCTGTGTGTGTGTGCGTGTGTGCATGTCTGTATGTGTCCACGTGTGTATGTATCTGTGTGTGCATGTCTGTATGAGTCCATGTGTGTATGTGTGTGTGTCTATCTTAGCACTTCCTTACTTTCTGGCACTACAATACATTCTCTGTAGTATATTCTCTGCCTCACTTCTGGAACCCACACATTTTCCAAGGATCCCTGGTTCCTTTTACTACATTAGAAACCAAGCTCTGGATGCTAGGTGTGCTTGTTGCTACTAGGGTGTCATTCTTCTAGGCCTTTCCACTGCCAGAGCAGAAAGATCTCTGTGCATAGATCGACCCTTGTGTGTGTGTGTGTGTGTGTGTGTGTAAGTATTCCCATGTGTATTCCATCTGTACTGTATAGATGACATTAAATAATGTACTTAGTATGTTGAACCTGAGTTCACGTGGCTGTCTCCAACGCTAACCTACTACTATGTGCATCATTCCAGCCTGTTCCTCTCACTTATTAGTAAATTATCACACAGACGGTGAGGAACTTGTTTCCATTATCCACCGTCCATCTACGTAATTGTTCAGTTCCAGTATACGCATGTGGCAGTGTTAGAACTGTTAACCCAAAACCCGATGAGAAGCAACCTCGTCAATACACTAGAAAGCTTAGGTACATGCCTTTCTCTTTAGTTTTGAAGGCTTCCCTAATTTCTGAAGTGCATTGGTCAGCGCCTTCCCCTGCTCCCTTCCCTGGTGCTATTTCATCCTTTTGTAATATAGTTAGATGATTTTGTCACAGTTTGCCTTCCACCCTGGGATTCCTTGATCACCTAACCAGTTTTGTTTTATTTTGCATGCATTAGGGTTTCCTCTTTGTGCTGTAAAGTTCCATTGCTTTTGACAAATGAATTTTATTGCATGTATCCACCACTACAGTATCATACAGAATAGTTTCACTGCCCTAAAATATTCCTGTATTTCATCTATTCAAATCTGCCCTCTCCTGGAATCTTTGGCAACCACTGCTCCGTTTACTGACTCTGGAGTTGTATCTTTTTGAGAGTTTTGCCTTTTAATATAAATGGAATTATACAGACCAACTTCTTTCCCTCATTAATAGGCTTGTAAGATTTATGCACGTTTTTGCCAGACTTGATAGCTCTTTCCTTCTCACCATTAAAAGGTATGTCGTCGTGTGGATGTATACAGTTTGTCTGACTTTTTACCTGCTGCAAGACTTCTCTGCTGCTCTCAGATTTTGTTGATTATATACTATGTATAAAGCTTCTGAAATACCCATGTCTGGCATTGATTTTCAGCTTTATCATTTAACGACATTTTATAGAAATATAATTCACATACAATGTACTCTTTTCAAATGTGTATTTCAGCGTTTTTTGGGTCCATTCACAATATGTATCAAGCTGTATTCATTCCTCTTTGTGTCTGGATACTATGCTTTCATTTGGATACACCACGTTTGTTTATCTTCTTGTCAGTTGATGGACATTTGGATTATTTCCACTTTTTGGCTCTTAAGAATAACTTTTCTGCTGTGAATATTCTTGTTCTTCAGAGTTAATAATAATAAAGCAGGCTAAACATAAGCTACATAAAAACCACGCCTGGGCCCGCAGACCTAGTTCTTAGCCTGGGTTTGGTTTTATACATGCTGCTGATAAACCAGGTCCGATTTACTACATGATCCTTTTGTGTGATTGTATAATGGCTGTGATTCCAGGCTTTGATCCACCTTAAGAAAAATGACAGTACATTGAATGTAATAACTTTTGCAAATAATCAGTGCTGATTGGCAGAGTTTGTCTAATGGCAGAACCAAAATAGGCACATTTGGTGATTACAAGTTGTCATTAAAAGAATTGTAAAATTGCTGTATTTTTATTTTCTAAAAAGAAAAAATACTATTTCTGGGCTGGGCAGTGACTCAGGACTGTCATCCTAGTACTCTGGATGGGAGGAGGGTCTTCAACCTGAGCAAGGGCGAGACCTCATCTCACTAAAAATAGAAGATTAACTGAGCATTGTGACAGGTGCCTTAGTCCAAGATATTCAGGAGGCTTTAGCAAAAGGAACTCTTGAGCCCAAGAGTTTGAGGTTGCTGTGAGCTATGTACTCTAGTCAGGGTGCATGGTGACAGGGTCTGACTGTGTCTTAAAAAAAAATAAGCATAATTTTGCTATAAACATTTATGTAGAAATTTTTGCATGAGCATGTGTTTTTATTTCTCTTGAGTCTATATAGGTGTGTATATATGTGTACATCCATATATGTATGTATACACACACACACACACACACACATCTACCTATGAGTGGACTTCCTGGGTCATATGGTAACTCTGAGCTTAATGCTTTAAGGAACTGCCAAACGATTTTCCAAAACAGCTATACCATTTTACATTCCCCCAATGATGTATGGAAATTTCAATTTCTCTGCATCCCCATCAACACTTACTTTTGTCCATCATTTTTATCACAGTTATCCGATGAGTATGAAGTGACATCTCATTGGTATTTTGCTTTGCCGTCCTTTAAATGACTAATGATCTTGAACTTCTTTTGTTCTCTTTGATGTGCTGATTTTTGTATGATTACAGTTTTCAAATCAGTTTGGTAAATACCCAGAACCACTATTAGCATATTAGGTGTTAAAATCATTATTTGTTCATCCATTTATTTACTTTTTCATTTGTTTATTTGAGGTAAGATCTTGCTCTGTCACCCAGCTGGAGTACAGTGGTACAATGGCACAACAGCAGCTCACTGTAGATTTGAACTCCGGAGCTCAAGTGATCCTCTTGCCTCAGCCTCCCAAGTAGCTAGGACTACACCTGAGCACCACAGCACTTGGCCATTTATTTATTTATTTATTTGCAGATAAAGGGTTTTGTTATGGTCTCAAGTGATCCTCCTGCTTCAGCCTCTCAAAGTGTTGGGATTACAGGTGTGAGCCACCCCTCCCAGCCTATTTTTGTTTTCATTCAATCACATAAATATGATTTAAAAAATCAGTATCTGCAACATCTTATCTGTTACACACTGTGACAACTAAATCGTTGTTAGCCAGAGAGGAAACAGAAAGCTCCTGCTGCTGTTTTCAGCTCTCCCCAGGGGAGGGAGGAGACCCATCACGTGCTAGGGGAGCTGGCAGGGGTCCCTATGCTTTCAGTTGCCACAATGACCGTGCGTGCTACAGGCATTTAGTATCTGAGGACCAATTGATATTTTATACTGTATGGAAGCACCTTGCACGTTTAATAAATGTTCTGTCCCAAATGTCACTGAGCGTTGCAGACGAAAATAATAGCCAGATGCATGAGCAAATAGAAGCAGAAAGACGGAGAAGTTAAAGGGTAACATTTGAAATCTGTAAGTGATAAAAGCAAGAATAGAAAGTAAATAGCAGTGAACTGACAACTTTCTGGGACTGATAGGGAGTAAGATTTCCTCCCTAGAAAAGTCTTGAATCTTAAATCACCTCTGGGATTTATGCAGATCGTAGTCATTTCACACTGACCTTTGGATCTCTTCAAATTCCTGTTTCCTCATTCATATTTTGTGTCTTCATCCTGACTGCCCAACATTATTTAGATCACCTAAAAGGGTATCCAGTCAGTCTTTGCAATCAAAACATGGTAATTAGCACTGTGTCCCCCCCCCCATAAAGATATATAGAGGATGAGATCTGAAGAAAGTGTACCGAGTCCCACTTTACTCTGATGTTATTCACATAAACTAATAGGACTAGTATTTGCATCCTGATTCAATAAAAATGACAAGGAATTGTGCTATCTTTAAACATTAACCTGGCAAGGTCATAATTTTGGAAGCTTTGATTAATTATTTTTTCTATGCACTGCTAAGTCAGTTGCTTTCTAAGGTCACATGACATTATGACATTGAAGCCTATTTCAAATTAAGTATTTGGGTAGAGGAAAGAAGCCAGAGGTTTGCATGCTTATCCTAAGAACAGGCGACCCCTAGATTACAAACAAGATAGGCTCTGTAGGTTTGTTCCTAAGTTGAATTTGCATGGAGGTTGGAACAGGTGCACTTATCACCTATAATGGCCTCTGTTCATAAGTGCAAATTGTATGTGGGTCAGATATTTGTAACTCGGAGACTTACTGTAATAGTCCCTGTTGGTAAGTGCAAGGTATATGTAAGTTAGATGTTTATAACTTGGGGACTGCCTGTATGTGGAATATTATTCTGAAGCATTATTCAAAATTATGAAGTGGTAATTAACAGAAAAAATAAAAACTTCTTAACATAATTTCCACTGGTGGGAAATATGTACAGAGAACTCAAATTGTGGTGAAGTAGAAATATGTCTAAAAGAAAAAAAGCCAAATCACGCTTTGTACATATCAAAGCCTTTAATTTCTATTTAGTTGAATTTTGCAAGTTGCCAAAATGCTAAATTCATTATTTCCTGGCAATTAGAGACTAGAATACATTGTTCTATATTACTGACAGCCAACTCAATAAATAGTAATTAAGCCCCAGGGCAGTCTGTTCCAGTGGAGGCCCCAGTGAACCAGTTCCCTGCTATTCATCTCTATGTACAATTCTCTCCCATCTAATACAGGCTGGACCATGATGTGCTTATCAAAAGAATATATCAGAGTGACATAGGGCCAAGGCCCTAAAAAGTCTGTACGTTTGTACTTTGTCACTCACAGTAACCTTGAGCCTCCAAGCCAGAAGTTCAGCTCTGCTTCTAGAAAGTGCACATGAGAAGCACCAAGAAAATGAGGGGCCCTGTGACATCATGGAAAGAGATTCCCTCCTGCTCCAGGCTGACTTTCCAGGTGAATTCACTCCTAATAGTGACCAGCAGCAGAACAGCAGGCGAGCCCAGGCCAGGCTACAAAATTTTCAACAAATTAAATAGTTGTTGTTTCAAGCCAATACAATTTAGAGTGCTTTATTTTAAAGCGATGAATCACCAGAAAAAGCAACTACCGTATATCCAGCATGACGAGATTCGCCAAGGAAGCACCAAGACTAGAAAATGAGTGAGTGATGCCCGTTTGACGTTGGCCTTCGCCCTGGTGTATGGTTTGCATCTTTTTGTCGAAATTTTCAGTATTCTATTTTTGCAAGTAATATATTTCAGATTATTCAAAGTGTGACCTGGAATACTAATTATATTTGGCATTTTTACGGGCAACTGAATTTTCACCTTCTACCCAGTCACTTATAAATAAACTTTCAGAGCACATGAATCTCCTGAGTGTTACCCGTGTCATCATGTGCAGACCTTTCTGGTAGGATTTCCAGTTATCGCAGTAAGTCAGACAAGAGGGAAATTTACAACTACTTGCACGATTAAAGAAAGTTGTAAGACACTTGATATCAGGATTGGACGAGAAGGAAAGGACCAGAATGAGCCAGGCATAAAGGAGCAAGACAGACATTCTAAAGGAGACGTGACATGTCCTGAGGCCTGGGAACAGAGGCGAAGCTGGCGTATTATAGAGTTACAGTGGGATTTGGTTTATTATCACCCTGGATGGGTGAAAAGGATTTTTAAGAAATTACTCAAAGATAACTGAACAAGGAAATTACATGGTTTGGCCACATTTTAGAGTTATAAATTTGGCAGCAATTCATTAGAGAATGGGGAAAGATTCAAGAAAATCTTAAAAAGCCTTACTGGGATCCAGAATTTCCAGCAGCTTTTTCTACTATTCAAGAGAGTCTTAAAGTCATGTTTTGTTTGTTGTTTGTTTGTTTTTAAGTCTTTTTAAAAAATTAAATAGATTTAGGGGTTACAAGTGGTTTTTCGTTGCATAGTTAAATTACACAGGGGAGACGTTTAGGCATTTTTTCCACAGGAACAGAGAACAATTTCTTGTTGGAATTTATTGCCTCTATAAGCTTTGTAAACAAAAAAAATATTTATAGGGCGGCGTGGTGGTTCATACCTCTACTCCTAGCACTCTGGGAGGCCGAGGCAGGTGGATTGCTTGAGCCTGAGCTCAGGAGTTCAGAGACCAGCCTGAGCAAGAGTGAGACCCCAACTCTACTAAAAGAAAAAAAAGTAGAAATACGAGTGGGGTTGTTGTGATGGGCACCTATAGTCTCTGCTACTTGGGAAGCCGAGGCAAGGGGATCGCTTGAGCCCAAGAATTTGAGATTGCTGTGAGCTGTGATGATGCCATGGCACTCTACTCAGGGCAAAGAAGTGAGACTCTGTCCCAAAAAGAAAAATTGTTTATACACAAATATGCTATCCAACGGGCAGTCTCTGGCAATAGTAAACAGTTGTGGCCAGAGTTAGGATTAGAAAAGCAAGTCCGTAAGATCTGTCCAAGTTGTGTTCCTAAAAGGACGAGCTGGGCTAGGATTTCTTCTAGCACAACGTGAATATTTTATTCTATACAACATCACAGAAATGGGCAGAAGACTTTCCAAATTAGATAAAGGGTGTTAGAGGGCTTAGTTCTTGGTTAAAGTTCTTGGATTGGTCTCAGTGCTAATATAGGTTTTAGGGGCATATAAGAAACACATGAGGCATTTTCTGCATCCAGAATTGATATATGTCCTTCTGCGATTCATAGTAGTATGTCATATCACTTAGTTACAGGCTATTTATTTCCCCTTGAAATAGGTAGCCACAAACTCTAACTGAGTAAAGAATGAATCGAATAAGAAGCCTGAGGACTCTTTCTGAAATGCTCAGTCTGTATATATAGGGTGGCCATAAACTTCATGTGCAATTATAAATTACACACTATCTTAAATTGCACATGAACTTCATGGAAACCCTGTATTTTTAGGTTTGTATACATTAGAATCCACATAATAAAATATGGAAATGCTTTCAATATCTAGAAATGGTGGACATTTTGGGAAATGATTACTCTAAATGGATGTAATTTAGAGTTTAGGCATTGTTTGGGATAAAATATTAAAGGTAGTTTTTGATTTGCAAGATTGAAATTAAAGATGCCTGTAGATTAATTTCAAAATTAAAAACTCATCATCAGATGTTAATTCTAATTCTTTTTACTGTCGTGTAAGTGTAAAATTGTATTTTTATCTCTAAGGTAACATAATGAACCATGAATCTAAGATTTGAAAAACTGTATACTAATGAACTTATAATTCCCCGGTGCATATGTTGGGAAGGCTTTTTTTCAAAGCGTATCTGAAAGGATAAATAATCTCTTTTTAGTGTTTGATTAGCAGCAAAATTAGTGAGCTAGAAACATTATTCATAATACAATGGAAATGTAGGAGAGCTGGAAATTCTCCAATTGGGTATTTGGAAACAGGGACAACTTAATTGTTCTGAGGTTGAGAGACAAATTATTGATTACATTTTCCCAGTAAAGTATTATCTTTAAAATTAAAACTAAATTTGTTGGCATCTTTTGCTCAGAAAAATGCTCCTCTCTTACAGCATAGTGTTTGGCGTACGGTAAGGGCTCGCTAAATATTTAAAAGATGAATCCTAAGTAAAAATATACTCATCAATTATAAATCTGTGGGGCATTCTGCTGATTTTAACTTAATAAAAATCTGGGCTTTATTACTTTCCTATCTAGAAGATTAGACACAGTCAGAAGATACGGATCCTGATGTCCTTTTTGTGACTTTATGAAGCCCATTTGTAACATTTGACTCAGTATTTCTATTTTTAGTATACAAATAATATCTGGCTCTTCGGAAGCATAAAGGCACTTTGTTTAGTATGGATGTTTTGATCTTTTCTATAATGCCTCTGAAACATGTGCTATCTTTTTTTTTTTTTACCTAAACGTGAGCAATAAAAGAAAGTGTGAAAGTGTCTACATATTAAATTCAATATTTAGAGGAATATTTCTTACTTAAGTAGTAAGTCGTATCGACTCGGATTGAAAGTAAATATTTTCCAGTCAACCTAAGTAATTATGCTGAAACACCTTGCCTCTGGGTATATGATATTTGCTTTAACCGTGTGTATGTTTTACATTAAATGGGAAAATAAATACTTCTTGTGGATAAGTGGGAACTTCAGTACCCTGAGTTCTAGTATGTATTACATGAAAGTATATTTTAAATATTCAAAGTCAATGTTATAGTTACGTGCATTAGGGAAGCTCTTCCAGTATGCAGAGGAAGCACGGGTATACCAACCCTGGAGCTGGGAGGAGAGAAAGGGGATCAGAGATGAATAGGGACAGCCGTGCACTCACCACAGTAGGAAAATACTGTTATTATTCATTGGACAAGAAAATTACAGAACCAAACATGCAGAAAATCCCCACATTCTCATATGTGTGGTGTAGAGAGGCAGCAAAATAAGTGTAGACATTTTCAAATGACCCTTACATCTGGAAGAGGAGCCAGATATGTCAAGCTTTCATCTCTAGCTCTATCCCCAAATCTATTTGATCTCCTCATCAACAGGTATTTATAAATATCTAATATTTATGCGTGGACAATACCATCGGAAGTGGCAGGAGACAGAGCATACCCAATGTTTCTTGACTCGTATAGTCTTATTAGAAAGCCCAGGAGCACCCAGAAAACAGCAGCTCTATTATCAGCTGCTATGTTTTAAATATATGTAACTAACAAAAATAATAAAAAGAAGGACATGAAGGTCTGGAGTCAGCTGGAAAGTTATAATAATCCATGTGAGAGGTGTTACAAATGTGAAATAGAGTAAGAAGTAAATGGATGGAACACAACAGGTAGATGATAAGGCAGAGATTGCAGTAAAAATACTGTGCACGTAGATGTCCGGACAGAGGAAATAAAGATAATAGTCACCGGCATTTGTGACAGGTTTTTACTTCTATATTCATGAATAACAGTGCCTGAAATTTTATTTCTTTAACGTCATTGTCTGAAATGAGTGTTAGGGTAATTCTGATCTAATAAACTGAGTTGAAATGTCTTCCTATTCATCTATTTTCTGGAAGAGTTTGTAGAGAATTGTTCTTAATTCTTCCTTGAATATTTGATAGATTTCACTAGTGAAGCAGCGACATCTATTCTTTGGTAGATATTGAGCTATTCAGGTTATCTATTTCTTCTCGAATAAGCTTTGGAGGTTTGCTTTTCAAGGAATTTTCCTATTTCATTAAAATTACAAAAAATAATGCAAAAGTTGTCACAAAATTCTCTTCTTGGCTGGGAGCAGCTGGCTCATGTCTGTAACCCTAGCACTTTTGGGAGGTCAAGGTAGCTGGATTGCTTCAAGCCAGGAGTTTGAGACCAGACAGAGCAACACACCAAGACTGCCATCTCTATGCGAAAACAAAATCAAAACCACAAATCTAGTCAGGCCTGGTGGTGTCTGTAGTCCCAGCTACCCTGAGGCTAAGGGAGGAGGATCACTGGAACCCAAAGAGTTTGATGTTGCAGTGAGTTACGGCAGTGTCCCTGCACTCTAGCCTGGGAAACACAGTGAAATTTGTCCCCCAAAAAGAAAGAAAAGAAAGAATCTCTTTCTATTCCTTTAATGGCGATGGCATTTGGGATGATATTCTCTCTTTCATTTCTGAAATTGTTAATTTACATCTTCAATTGTTACCTTAATCTGTTTGGCAAGAGTTTTATGCATTTCATTGATCTTGTGAATGAACCAGGTTTTGTTTTCCTTGGTTTTCCTCTCATGATTTTGTTTTCAATTTTACCAATTTCTGTTCTTAACTTTGTTATTTCCTTTCTTGTGTTTGCTTTGAGTTTAGATTGTATCTCTTCGGGGTGGGGGGGCGGTGTTCTTTAAGTAGAAGCTTATAACATGGATTTGGGATTTTCGTTTTTGATAAAAATCATTGGATGTTTTATCACCTAACAACTGCGTGTGCTGCATTGTGCAATTTTTGAGATGTGCGTTTTCTATACTTTGTGATTTCAAAATATCTTCGGTTTCTATTTGATCATTATGAAAATTATTTGACATTCCGAGGAATCTGCACATATTATGGCAACATATTAGAAATGAAGACCCAAGCAAAATGAGTACTCAGCTCTGGGTTTTGAAACCAGTCTGCTTCTAAATATCTTGCTCTTCACACTCTACCATGTGGCTTCTCAGAATACTTCATAACTTCTCAGATGTGGAAGACTTAAAGAAAGTTGTTGATAACAGCCAAGAAAAAGAAACAGCATTTTTTTTTTTGCAGTGTTAGTTGTTTTACAGTATGATGAGTTGGAGTTACTGATGTGAGAAATAAAGGGCTGTCTTGCTAAAGTCCCCATTCCTGGAACATCCTGAAATCTGTCTCTAGAAATTCCTCCATCCAGAACAAAGGGGCTTGCTATTTTCCACTCGTCAGCTACCATGAGTTGAATTGGGCTAAATATCAGTTCATTTACTTCCCATCTACACCTTTCCGCTTTCGGGTAGAGATTTCAGATCTAAGAAAACGCAACTGGGACCAAGTGAGAGGAGCATCCTTGAGAGAGCACGGTGTGAAATGTATGAGTAAATCTTAGCAGAAAGGGATGAAACCTAGAAAAATCTCTGGTCATCTGCATTCCCATCAGTTATATTTTATGCAAAAATATGTGCATTCTTTTAGAGTAGCAGAATATTGATTGTGGGGATAAAAATTTTTCTCCAAGAAAAAGAAGACCTCATAGAAATTGTGAAATGTATGGCAAATGCAGAGGCTTCCCAGAAGGAGTCCACTAGTACTCTCCAGAGAGCATCTCCATGGATCATCCTCCCAATCAAGTTTACAGCAGAAAAGATTTTTCTAAATCACTGTTGGAAAATAGTTGAGACCAGAATGTTTGCTCACTGTCTAAACTGACATCTTTGAAATTTGATTAGTCTTATTTTATTTTGTCAGTCAGACTCTTGCTCTATCACCCTGGGTAGGGTGCAATGACATCATCATAGCTCACTGCAACCTCCAACTCCTGGCCTCACGCCATCCTCTTGCCTCAGCCTCCCACGTAGCTAGGACTACAGTCATGTGCCATATGCCTGGCTGATTTTTCTATTTTTAGTAGAGATAGGATCTTGCTCTTGCTTGGGTTGGTCTCAAAGTTCTGAGCTCATGCAATCCTCCCACCTTAGCATGGATTGCAGGTGTGCGCCACCGTGACTGGCCCGATATTATCTTATTAAAAATGAAAAAAAATCAATAAAATCAAGGCCAAACCTGAGTATGTGAAATAGCAATATAAGATAATAGGAAACAACATCTGGATGACTCAGGAGAAAGACTGGTTTTGTTTCTGAAAATAATTTGCTGCAGGAAATAGAAAGAAATACTGTTAGAAAACAATTAACGTTCACTAAGCAAGACAGCATTGCTTTTTTTTTTTTAAACAGGAGAAAGCTATGTAGAGAAAGTAATTAAGACAATGTCTTCAGATCAAAAGTATTTTACAGAAATTTAGAATTACATTAAAAGAATGAAAATCAGTTGACACTCAAAAAAAAAGCTTAATGGTTATGAACAGGATGACCTTGAGCTCGACATGAACCACAGAAAGGGACAGTCAAGCAGGAGAGGACTCATGGTTCTTTGGAGTCTGGTATTTCCGGTCAGCATAAGAATACACATGGAGAAATCTGAGGATCAGATAAACTCTTCTCCTCAGAAATAGGTACCCATGAATGTAGACTGAGAACTCATGTCGATTTCAAAGGGGGTTCAAAACCTTCCTGAATAGCATGTGTGCCTCGGTGGGGGAAAAACTTCCTAACGTGGTGGGGCAGAATACAATTGGTTTAAAAATCAATATTCCATGAACATATTTTTGCCCCCAACTGGCTATGAGCATAGTATCCTCACTTAAATAAGTTTGGGAAACACTAGGATAAGTAATATTAATCCGATTCCATAACTTCATTACTTCTCAGAGCAATATGTGGCTGTTTAAGAATATGCCTACTTTCTGACATTGTTCTACGTACACAGTGTCCCCAAAGTTGCCCTACATAGGGAAAATGGGAAATTGTAGCTAAATATACCTTTATTTCAAAATATCCATTATGAAATTTTACAAAATATTTACAAACATTCTCTACATGTTGGCCACCTCTTTGTAAAATTTTATAATGAATATTTTATACATAAAGGTACATGTAGCTAAAAATTCCCATTTTCGTATGTTGGTGACTTAGAGATGACTTTGAGGATACCCTGTATTTAACATATATTGATCTTACAATCCTTCTAACAATCCTATGAGGTAGGTACTATTATTTTACCTGTTTTTACCAACATGGAAACTGAGGGAAAACAGGAGTAAGTAACTTGCCTGATCCGCACGGCCTATCATCTAGGGGAGCTGGGAGTCAACACCCCAGTCCAGCCTGAGTTGTTAACCCACTGCAATGAAAACAGGAAGCGGAACACACAGGGAGCATGAAACATTTTATTTTGAGGTGGGCTATGAATATTCCATAGAAGCAGCATGTTAGAGATCATAGTATGGAAAATAGAACTATGATTAATTAAGTAGAATGAATAACATGTAAATACATCCAAAACTTATACATAGTTAATTGTGAGGACTAACAAGCGATACATAAAATATTTACAAACTTGATCATCTCTTATGCAATAAAAAAATCTCGACATAGTCCAGCCAGAAATTGCACGTTCTATAGTCTTTGAATACAATACGACGCAGCTAAAAATGATTAACTGTATTCGTTACTAATGCCGGACATCAAAATACAGATCCTTCAATGAGACAGAAGTTTCTTTCTTGCTCACAAACAATTCTTTCATAAGCTATCCGGGTAGCTGGGGCAGCTCCTTGATGTCAGGAATCCAGACTTCTGTTTGCTTATTTCATGCACCTCAACCTGGGGTCCCAGGGGTCCCCGGCAGCCGCTTTAGCTCCTCTGTCCTTCAGGTCTGCATTTAGGCATTACGAAAAGGAAGACATACTTTTCCTTTCAGAATAAAAGAGTTTGCATCATTTCATGGTTACATCGCCTCATGGAACTAAGTGATGTGGCAAAACTTAGCAACAAGAAAGCCTGGGATAGTTCTCTTAGCTTGGCGGTCATGCGCTCAGCCAACAAGGTGTATTACCAAGCAAGGGGGGGGTGGGGTGACCTGTATTGGAGTGCTGTGGCAGTCAGTAGTTTCTGCTGAAAAGAAAAATTCTCTTAACCCAGATAAAAGACAAATTCAAAATTATAATTACACCAGGGTTAAAACTGATGGGATGCTGCCAAACCTATACTCAAAAGAAAAATTTGACAATGATGTAATTTTATATTAAATAAGAAAGATTGCAAATAAACAAATTTCTCTTTCAAGTCAAGAAGCTAGAAATAATTCTTTTAAATGAGTCTAAGAAAAGTGGTGAAGAATTAATAATGATACAAGTGTAGATTAATAATTTATAAATAAATGTAGTTGAGTGATTAATAAATTTGAGGGCTGGTGCTTCAAGAGACAATTACAAAAGATAAACTGCAGAAAATGCAAGTCAGTAGGAAAAGAAGATGCACATCGTTAACATGATGTATGAAGGTGAGGATATAGCCAGAGCTATAAAGGAAGACTGTAATCATACCTGCAACTAGGACAGTACCTGGCAAGACCCCAGAGACAAGTATCAGGACCTTAATTATTAACTAATTAAGTAGTTAGTAAACCCCAACCCACTAAAGTCTCTTGTCTATAAAGTCATTACTCTAGAAAACTAGTATCATAACAAAATCAAGTTAAGAGGAAGTTAAAAATATGAATCATCAAAGTAGTGAGGACGGAAGGAAATCTGTATTTTTCTATCCCACTCTGTGAGCCAAAGGCTTTACATACTTCTGTTCATTGTTTTAG
>CAUYQV010102575.1:0-43501 GCA_963574575.1 Galagoides demidoff
CAATAGGATGCCTGTGACTGTGGTTACCACACGTGCACCTTTGCAAGTGCAAACAGCTCACGGCTCAGAGACAGGAGCTGTGGCAGATAAAAGGTATTCCAGTCTTCCTTACCGCTCTGCACCGAAATGCACGTATAGCCATGCCCATCACTAGGTCAGGGTAGGGCTTATATTTAACAAATACATAGAAATCCTGCTAGGGCTTATTTTGGGGGTAGGTCTTATTTTCAGGGAGTCACGGTAGTTCCTAGATGCTTCATGGAGTCCTTTGCAGGGCTTCCCTGTGGGGAGGGATTTGCAGGACGGGATTAGGAATTGTGAACTGGTCTTTAGAGTTGAGTGTCAACATCATGTGATGAGCTGGGGGCCTGAGGGCCCAGAGGAATCGCCCATCCTAATGTGCCCACATCAGTTTAAGAAGTACTATGCTTTGGCAGGTGAGCGAGCAGTCCACCTCTTTGTACTCGTTTGGCCTTTTCTCTAAGAAAGATGTTGCTTTCTTTTAAAATTCTAGAGATATAAATGTAGACATTGTCTTAGGAATCCTTGATTTGAGGACAGTTGAGTATCTTATGAAACGTAAGTATCTTATTGAAACATATGTCTACAATACAATAAAATTAATCCTCAGATTTATGCCACAATCTCTGAAAATGACTGATTTTTAGTGTTGTGAAACGTAGGTCAGGGGAGGGTAACCCAAAAAACCTCACTGAGGGGGAAGACTGTATGGTTTTTATTGTATTATGACTACAGTTCCAGATACTTTTGAACCAAATCCAGAGGTTTCAGAATACAAGTCTCGGAAATGTTATTACTCCCTTTAGTATTGAGCAGGAGAACTTGTTGGTTCCAAATAAATGCGGAGTGAGTGCACGTAGGTGTATCTGTCTGGAAAGTCGAGTCTCTCCTCTAAAACAAAATGCCTCATTTCTGGAACAGGGAGAGCTATGGAGCCCTGGAGCCAAGAGACACCAAGAAGTCCAGCGGAGAAGAATGAGGTGTGAGCTGCGTTAAAAGGTCTGTTCCCAAGTCTGGGGAATTGTCATCAGCTGATGTGGCCACAAGGATGAAAGAAAGATGACTTCGTTTTTGTGTTCTGGTCATAAATCAATCATTGGTTTATGTCAGTTAACCTTAACTGGAACATTGGGTCACAGGAGATATTTGAACATAATTGATTACTGCCGCGGGTCAACAGCACCAGAGATATGAGACCCTGTGGAAATGAATCCTTGCTCAGAGTTCAGACGGCTCAGCTCAGGACTGCCAGCCGCGGGCTAAACATCTCCAGGTGTTCCTTCTCTTCCTCCATCGGCATGTTCAGGGATCTCCAAACCTAAAATCCCAACTCCTCCTCTTCCTTCTCTCTCTCTTCTTTCCCCTCTTTCTCCCCCTCCTCTCTCTCCCAAATTCTAATTCCGTGGTTTGATTGACAGCTCATTCTTCCCAGCCCTTCTTTGGTTTGGGACACTTTTGTGACCACCGTATATCCTTTCAAAATCACGCCTTTGGACTCTGGCTTCTCAGCCCTTATCTCCGTCTGATTCTGCATCACTTTTGCATTGGCCTCCTTCCCCCAGCCCTGGCTGTGCTGCCCTCACGTGTCCATCTTTAGCTCCAGGCCCTTTCCCATCCTTTATGCCAGACCCTTCATTCTCTCTACAGCTCTACCTAAACCATCATCTGCACTACTCATCTTGTCTATGGTTCAACTAAGCTCAACACAGATTGAGTGCCCACCCCTGTGTCCAGCTGCCACCATTTGTCCTGTTGGTGCTGTAGGCTGAAAATGACCAATCTTAGCATCATCATCCTAAAACAATCTCCCCTTCCTTTCCCCAGGCCCTGTATCTGGTACCACTCATCCTGCTTGGAGACAGAGTCTCATTGGCTTTAAAGCTAGATCCCCTGATCCAAGCTGTCATCTTTCCTACTTGAACAGAGCTCTGTGGTACAGCCTCTCTTTGCCCCCAGCTATGGTTTTCATTTGATTTCTTTTCTCTTTGATAGAGATCTCTTGCCTCTGTGCCAACTTCTCTTCTCCTGATTTTTCCTGCACTAGGGCACTCTTTGATCCTCTGTCCCTATCCCTCACCCTCTCAACATGCCCCCCAATGGCATCTGTAACCCAGATGAGGACTCATACCTCTCCCCTTCCAGGCTGCAGGATGCAGTAGAGCGGATTGGTGAGAAGTGTGAAGCTGACTCTGTGTCGCAGTCTCCTGGAGGCTTTCCTATCCATCCCTATCACGTCCTCGTGATTAACCCTCTGCAGTGAAAAGAGCAAAGGAGCAGAAGAATAAACTACAGATGGTGAAACCACAGTTTGATGGTGCGATGGTTGCTCAAGATTTGAGAGCTGCCCAACATTTGAAAGCAGGACTTGCATCACTGAAGTCCCAGAGTCTGAGCCCTGAGTCTCCTTGGGGCTTTAATAAGCTAAATAATGGTCATATCACTTTCCTAAAGTCTTTTAATGGCTCCTCACTGTTGAAAAAAGAGAATCTAATTTCATTAACCTGGTTCCCAAGGTGGAATCCATGGTCTGGTGCCAAGTTACTTCTCCAAGTTGATTTTCTGGAAAAATGAACTAATTCCCTGATGTGCAGTCTTGTGCACCAGCGTCCACTAAAATGTACCCAACACAACTCTCAGCTGATCCCCAGCTTCAGCCTATTTTATAGTCTATTCTCCTTTCAGCTGCCAGAGGAGCGGACTTTTAGAAATGTGAGTGAGCCATGTCTCTGCTCAGAACAGAACACAAGTCCTCACTATGGTGCGCAAAGCTCCACATGATCTGGCCTCAGCGTTCTCATTAACTCCTCTCTCCAATTCACCACCTCGGTAGCAGGCCCCGTCAGTTCACATGCACGCCCACCGCAGCTACACTGGTCGCCCTCAGCAGGCCCTCAGCACCTGCTGTTCCTCTGCCTGGGGTGCTCCGGCCCCACCCCCGCACAGTGGCCTCTCTCACTTCCAGAAGATTTCTGTTTGTTAGAGAGACCTCCCTGCCTACCCACTTTAAAGTGACACATTCCTGTCACTCTCTGCCCCTTATCCTGCTTTCATGTTCTCTTCAGCGCCTGACACCCCTGGCGGGTTAGACTTTTGTATGTTTGGTGTCCTTTTCCTGCCACTGGAGTGTGAACTACTTGAGAGCAGGGACATTGGGTGTTTGATTTATTCCTGGGTCCCCAACACACACGAGAACCACGCCTGGTGCACGGTGGACGCCTGGCAGATCCCTGGTGAACATTTGCCAAACACATCTGTCATCAGTGGAAATGACACTGATTATTGTTTACTGTCCCCACATTCTGACTCAGGCTGCTCTTTCTGCCTGGAATTTGTGGCAGATCCTGCAAAAGTGTCCGATGCCACATGCCACCTTGGCCATCAACACCCGAGTCATGAACCAGCTAAGTGGCACATTTTCCTGAGGGCCCAACCTCTTCCTCTGTGCGTGGCCAAGCTCTTCTCCACACTCCAATGACAACCTCTTTATATCTCTTTGGTGACATCTATTGCACCCATCTGTGGTGTGGATAATTGTGTACCAGACCTGGTATCTGTGACAGTGCCAGGCATGACACTGTCATTGACACACACAAGTAGTATCTGTATAAATAGAGTAGTAGTTATAAATAGACTATGAGCATGTAACTGTGTCTTCGATCAAATGTATAAAGAGAAAAGTAAACACAAATGAAAGAGGCTAGGAGGGGTACGAGAGGATAAGTAACAAAGGGAGAGAAAAATGGAGGGAAAACCCGAGCGGAGCAGAGATTTATTATCCTTCCCCAAATTACACACCCTTCTTTAGGTTAATCCCTTGCCCTGAGAAAATGACCTGGAGAATATGAGTGGTTAATGTGAGGTGACCTGGACTTGCATTTGTTCATGGCAGTCAGCAGGCCCAGTATGGGGCCGGAGGGCTGTGATGGGTAAGGACAGATGGCTGCACCCCCTCCCCCAGTCTCCCTAGTCAGGGGCCAGTGCTGCACTTCCCTAGCTGGCCCTGCCAACATTGTCCTGACAACCCGTGCACAACCACCAAGTTCGCTGACCCTTCCCAAGCGGAGGTTGTAGGTTCATTTCCCAGCGTCATCAGCGATCACTCCAGGCTGTGCACTGACCCAGCTCGGGGACCGGGAGCCAGTGGAAGGAGCAGAGCAGGAGCAGAGCAGGAGCAAACTGAAATCCGTATTGCAAAGTCCTGAGTGGTGGCCTCCAAGGTGGACAGAAGCGGCAGGAGAGAGCAGAAGTGGGGGAGGCCTGAGGCGACAGCAGCTCAGTTTCCCCAGCGGTCTGGTGCTGATCGCGGAGGTCAGCTCACACAGCATGAACAAGTCCAGGGACAGCACCAGGGGCCACCCCGTCAGCCTTTGGGGGAGGATGGTGGTGGTGGCGTTTGCTGCAGCTGCCCTGGTTTTGTCCCCTGCTGACCCAGCCCCCAGGCATATCTGCACCCCTCCTCCCTGCCCTTACCCCTCACCACCTCCCAGAAGTATGAACAGAACTAGGTGCGGCATCTAAAAACCTCAAGTCCTTGAGAAGAGGTAGATACCCACCCCTACTGCACCCCGATTTGCCCATCTGTAGAGTGAGAGGGAGAACACTTACTCACTCTGTGACTCAAATGAAATACTCATGAAAAATCACGGTTAAACTACCATGCTCATATGAGGTTAACTTTCTTCAACCTCCCAGCTTACGTGTTGTCGTCCTCATCTTTCCCTAACTGCCCCTTTACAAATCTACTCTAATATAATCAAACCATACTTTAAAAAATGCAATTAACCCAAATATAAATGTGCTGAGCCACATAAAGAGACAGCTGTGTGATTGTCTACGTGAACCAGCCAACATTTTATTGTTCCACATTTCAGGATATTATAGATAGTATGCTTTTGTATATTAAAAACATTAGTTGCTTAAAGTTGATCGAAATAGGCCACTCTAGTTTTATTTCAAATCACCTTTGTTGGGTGCAGGCAATGAAGTTTCTTCAGTGGACCTGAGCACCAAGGTTGGCTTTTACGAAAGTGGTGGGGGCAGGGAGGCCTGGCACAGACCTTGACACTCTGCAGGGTAATCTAAGTGCTGGCCGTGCCTGTCTGGATCAGCTTTACAATTCTCGCTCCGATTTCTCTCTCTTCTAGCCACCTTGGAAGCCCCCAGATGTCACCATCAACTCCTTTAGGCAAGAATTCCAGGCTAAAATCAGACACTACGCTACCTCATTGGCATGCTTTAACTTTAGATTCTTTCCAAATTTGAAGCACAACTTTCCAGAAAATTATACAGGAGAGAAATAACTGCTTATGTGTTTGATATAGAAGAGGGAGTTGTTTAAAAAAAAAAAAAAAGGTTTGTGAAACAAGCAAAGGAAGTAGTGAGACACTGCTTTTGTCCCCAAAATGCTTCTGAGGTTTTAAGGGGGTCCCTTTACTCCAGAGTCAGGCTCTGTCTGGTGAGAGCCTCCCTGAGTAGGTACTCAGTAGGAAAGCCTTACCTGGCCCACCAAGAGGACAATGCTGGACACGTGGTGGAAAGGGCAAGTCAGCCCAAAGGTGGACACAAGCTCCAGCAGGCAAGGTGGGATGTTCTCTGATACTGTCACTGGGCTTGCTCTGTGCACACCAGACAGACAAGGAGAGGCACTCTCGTATTTAGTGCACACTACTCTGTAAGAACAGCCACCACTGCTTGAATACTTAGCCCATGCTACTGGAAATGCTTTACATTTGAGCCTTACAGTTACTCTCTGAGGGAGCTCCAATTGCTCTTCCCATTTCACAGATGAGGAAACTGAAGCCTAACAGCCCTCAAACTAGCAGCCTCAGGGCTCTCAGCCAGGGGCTCAGGGTGTCCAAACTTTTTTCTTTTCTGTTGTACATTGGAAGAAGAGTTGTCTTGGGCCACACATCAAATACACAAACACTAACGTAAGTTGGTGAGCAAAAGAAAAAAATGTGCCATGCATGGTTTCATGATATCAGACACCACAGGCAAGTAAACCAGTCCTCAATAACCTGTATGCTGCCCACGGACTGCAGGTTGGACGCTCCTGGCAGTGTTTGAACCCAGGGCTTCAGACTCTAGGGTCCACTCTCTGAGTCAAATGATGCCCCGTGTAAGGTGGTTGACATAAGGCCAATGGACAGTCCTCTTCTTGGGACACTGACACAGCCAGAACTACATCCTGGCCCCTCCGTCCCCCACCTGCCAGCTCCCAGGACGTGGCACACCTCCTGCTCACTTCTCTGCCTTTCTCCTAAAGGCTGCAGCTGTTCTCAGAAGTGCCATAGCAAAGAGCTAGCTGGGGGCTGGCTTCTCCACCTCCCCACTGCCCGAGGGAGGGGCAGTCCTTAAAGCCATGGGTAGAGAGAGCCAGGCCCTTCCGCCCCTCCCGGGAGGCACAAAGGGTGACAACTCAGAGTGCCACGGGTTTCCACCAGCGGCTTCTCCTCAGACACACACACACATGCACACACACACTTGCACACGTATGGACATGCACACATATACACACACCCTCGTGCACATGTGTGCACACGTCAGGGAGAGGAGTGTTAGTGGCTTTTAAGCCTTTCCAGTGATCACATGGGAGGTGTCTTCTGGCTGACACAATTTGAATTGCTTATCTCTGTGTTTTCTGCATGGCTGTTCTTCCCACACCAGAAAGGTGGGCTCCTGCCTGCCTTCTGCCCAGGCACCTTGGCCCTGTGACCAATCAGCCTTCCTCGCATTCTGAGACCTGGGGTGTGCAGGGCAGAGGCCAGGCTCGCGTGTTAAAGAGGCTGATGTGGGTAGAAACTGTCAGCTTGGGGGTTGGGGCCATTGTCCCCCCTCAACTCTGGTAATCATCTGGGTCTCTTAACTATGAGCTCCAGGAGATTAAGAGCAATTCCCTGTCCATTTTTACTTTTCCAAATCCTAGAGTAAGGCCTGGCATATGGGAAGGAAGGAGGGGTGGGTGTGTGAGTCAGACACCACCCTGGGAGGAGGCAGGGCCACTTCTCCCTAGACTCAGGGGACCCCTCAGACCGTGAGGTGGGTGGAGGACAAAGAAATGCCATCCGCTTGGACACACTGAGGAAGACTGAACATTCTCGGAGCCAACATTGGAGGTGGCCTTGAAGGACGGGGAGTTTCGGAGGGCAGTACAACAGGCAGGACAAGGCCTGCTGCAGAGAGCAGGGAACATTCAGGAAGCAGGAGGTCGTTTCCTGTGGCTGGAGCACAAGGCACGCACAGAGGAGCATGGGACAAGGCTTGGGAGATGCAGGGCGCTGGGCGGCAGCGGGAAGCAGGAAGGCCCGGGTGAAGGGGGCTGGCGGCCAGCTGTGGTTTCCCGCCTCTCTTTCTCACGGTTCCGAGAATCAGCAGCTCTGCGTGGAGTGGATGGAGGGACTTTCCTAGCCGCCTCTCTGGGCTTGCAGCTAGACCGAGCGGAGCCGGCAACAATGGCTTTGGACTTAGAACCAGAGATCAGGTTTGGGGAGGGCCTTCTCCAGAGAGGGGAAGAGAACGTATTGTTATCTATTTGTGGAAAGACTCTGTGGAGATTGTAACCATCCGAACTGTATCAAACACCACTGGGCTGGTCTCCTTTGCTATAACATAATACTTGTTCACAGCACATACACTCCACCTGCAAAATCTGGATTATTCAACTGGACTCCTGAGTGGAAAACGCTGAAGTGTAAGAGTAATTGGCAACCTACCAAGCTTTCTAGGAGTAAGGCAAAGTAAGCAAAAACTATTCTCCACCTAAAATATTAAAATGTTACCAATAGGGCTGAAGTCCCCTCTGACCAACTCCTGTCCCCGCCTCATCCCTCCAGGCACCCTCTCCCACCCCAGCACCAGGAGAACTATTAGCATCAGTCTGTCGTCTTTATTTCCAGAACTTTTCCCTGTGTATTTATAGATTCAGAAAATAACTTATGCTTCACATTCCTGTGTCTCCATGTTGCTTATGTGGTTTTGAACTTGATAAAGCCCAAGGATGGAAAGTTCAGAGAACACTGCGTATGGGCTAAAGTAGAAAGAGGAAGCTCTTCCTATTCTGTAAATAACAATATGTGTCCCCTGAAGTCTGGATTTTCCTTCTGTGTTCAGGATAATGTGGAAGGACAAAATTATTCCTATGTCTTCTGCTTGGCTTCCTTACCTGCTTCTGGAAATCTCCGCTAGATCCCCACCCCACACAAGATGAGCAGGTGTAATAGAAACACGCGGTGGGGAGACCCACGGAGGACACACCGGCTGTTGTGCCGTCTGCTCATCACCAGAGGAGGAAAGTCTTCCCTGCCCCCACCAACTGCTGGAAGGTCACTGGCTGCTCAGGCCTCCAGACACTTGTACCCGCCATTATAACAAGGAAAAACTGCCTCCCTCAGCACAAGGTGTGGGAGGTCGTCCCTGTGGCTTGCTTAGTTCTCTAGTGTGGAAGTGACACTGGATAAGTCCTCTTACCTTCCTTTAACTCAAAATTCTCTTCGTACACCAAGACACACAAGACCTTGCAGATAGAGGCTTTCCATCGAGAAAGGCCATCAGACTGCTTAGATAATCTCACGGACTAGAAAAAGTGAGGCCGATCATTAATACATTTGGCAATAAGATTTCTTCACTTAGGTGACAAAGCAAGCACATCTTTTGTGCAGACTCACCCTTTTGTCCTTCCTGTGTTGACACTAGAAGTGTCAACTCCCCCAGCGTGTGATGGAGAAAGTTAGGCTGCATTTTCATGTCACCTGTTACCAAGACCCGCTCTCACTCTGATGAAGTATGACAACTACTGATTCTTCTGCTTCCTGAAGTGGCGTGACTAATTTAACCTGTGACAATTTCATTAGGGAAAGCTAAGGGCCTGTCACCTTCTTCTGACAATTTATTTCCAGGGGGCACAGTACACTCCATGTTGGTTATTATTGAACATTACAAAAATTTCTCCTGCCTTCGTTATAAAGGCAAATTATAAATTGCTTTGGGGTCAGGTTTTGTGAAGGCAATAAAATCCGCTAATGGGTTCCAGGTGCTTCTTTCCCACTAGCCAGGAGGCCACCCTCCAGTCACTGCATGGATATCACCATATTGATAAGACAGCTGTGCCTAAGGATTTTCATGGAAATCTGGAGGTCTTAGACACTGAGATTTGCCATATGAGGGGAAAATGATTTTATTTTCCAACTTTCCTCAAAAATTTTATTTCTGGGGTGACTTTGTACTCCTCAAGAGCAGTCATCTCCACTGGGTCTCTAGTGCTAGGCAGTGACATGTCCCAGCCCATCACCAGGCACAGCATCGTCTTCAGTGTGTGGACCGTGTCCGGCGGTGGCATTGGTAACAGCCCGCCAAGGGCATCATCGGCTTTGGACGTCAGCAGACAGTCCTTAGCCTCTGCGAGCTCTGTCATTCATGGGGTGAGTGCTGACGCAGGATTCTGAGGTCTGAGCTGATAAACGGCACCACAAAAATACATTTTAAAAGAAGGAACATGCACTGTGCTAAAATAGCCTTTTCTGTGATTGCAGTCTTGCAAGTGACAGTGCACCAAGTTCATTCAACTATACCTTTTTCTTAATTGTTAAAGCTTTATCTTAAAAATGCTCAAAGATTAACATAAAAATATTCCATCTCCAGGCTCTGTGAGTGGAGGGAATGGGCTTGCTGTTCCTTTAATGTGCCTCAGAGTGACGAGTACACCCAGAAGCTGTCCCTGAAGCATTTCAGGAGACACAAACGTAGAACTCTGTTAATCCCAGCTAGAATCCTCAGAAAACCAAGAAGGAGCCGTGTCACAGAGCCTCACGGAAAACATCATCCCAACCTCAGGTTCTGCGGCTCCTTCCCGGCAGAGCAGCTAAGCTTGGGCCCTCCTCCCCGGCCTCCTTCCACCCTTCCTCATGCCGGGCTGAATGAGAACCCTGTTCCCAGCAGCCCCCCCCCCCCAAGTGTCTGCCTGACAGCCCCTCTGCAGTGTGCACAGCCAGTGGTGACAGGGATCGTGCCGTCACACCCCATTAGGACCTGGGTCCCAACCAAGTTCAACCACAGAGTCTGTGCATCACTCATCAGTCCCGTGAGGGTCTCCTCTGCCGAAGAACAGGCCTGTCGGTGGGTTCAGCCTGGCTTTAATGTGCACCTTCCCTCATACCAGGCAGCTGCTATGTGCCACTGTGTTACTCACCACCAAGTCACAGGCGTGAAAGCGTCAGTGTTGAGGAGAGATGCGCTCACACTGTGTGCCCAGAACACCTTCCAGCAGGTCCCAGGCAAACTACCAACCTCTGTAGTCCTGCCTTTATCTATCAGTAAGCGGGGTGGTGGTGGTGATGATGACGAGATCATTTTCATAGGGTTCTTTGTTGTAAAATGACATGATAGGAGCAAACCACTTTGGGCTGCCCAGGAATACAGACTCTCTCAACAGACAGCTGTTACTAAGTTTCCTTTCCTCCTCCCTGTTCCTACAGACCTCCCATAGTACATACATAGTATGGATTTTTATGCTTTTTTTCCAAATTATAAAAAAGCAATAGCACATTAGAGCATGGGTCAATCATTCGGATACTAAATAGATTATTCAGGGACACAGATTAATTCTATATGTCCTGGTAATGGAGAAAGCAGTCAACTAAAAGAAAAAACCTATGAGAGCAGCGGTGTATTTTTGAAAGTGGCTTCCATGTTGGAGCCCCCACACCATCGTCCCCAGCATTATACAGTAAGAATTAATATTCAGAAATATGAATGGGGGCTATTATTGTAGGTCCCTATTGGTTTAAAAAAAATCCAGTTATTTTAAAACACAAATATGTGTAATGATTTCCCACATGCTGTACTGCAAAGAAAAGGGGATTCTAGTGACCCCCAAATTCAGTTAATAATATTCCATTTTGCAGGATTTTATTCCATCCAGACTGTAGTGAATTCAGTGAGTGGAGAAGGTTGAAGATTTCTGGTGGTGTGTGGTTGAACCAGTGCACACCACATTTCTTTTTTCTATGTCCTCCTCCAAGAGCATGTCATTAGTCATTATCTGCAGTTTAGGCCACAGAGCAGAGCACACAGAGTATGCAATCACCAGATCATAGCTCCACTCAAAGCCTTGGTCATGCTGGCACGTTAACCCCGAAAGCACTTCTGGGAGGCAAATATTAACATCCTGAAATTACTGTTACTGACGCCTTCCTGTTGCTGGAGAAATGAGGTGCAGCGAGGAGGTGAAAGGCCCCTGAAGTTCATAGCGGCCGCTGCTGCTCGTGTCTCAGCAGCACCAGCATTCAGGTCTGCAGACACCCCATCAGCAATTTCCTACCATGTTACCTTTGAAGATTTCCAAAGAGCTGCAGCTCTGACCTCCCCCTAACCTGAATAGGACTGATTCAGCGGGGAAGGACCATTCCGGGGAGGGAATGCTCCATCTCTCGAGTGGAGGTACAGTGGCCCATTCACTGTGCTGATCCTGGGGTGACTCATAATGCAGCTGCTTAGATTTACGGCCAGTTGACGGATTTAAAGGCTCTTGGCTCTTTTGTTGAAATTCATATTAATAAAGAAGAGGGCTCTATAAAAACTTACTGTTGCATAGAGGGAACCCATGAAGCATTGCAACACGGAGATTATTACATCCTCACGGCTAAAGAAGTAAGGTAGAACCCTGCTTCCTTTCATCAGGTTCTGTGGTCTTAAGAGCAAGTAGGCTTTGATGGCATTTACCCACAAAATCTGTAGGACGGACGAAACTCTAGCAATTATATTTAAGCCCCTGTTCTCCTCTTACCCACCACCACCATCAAGAAGTTACTTTTACTGCCAAGACATAATGTGTATGTGTGGCTTGGTTTTGTTTCTCTGTGTTTTTAAAGATCAGACGCAAATCCCCCAAGGTTGAATTTTGGCAAATCCTTCTTCTGTCCAAGTCTTTAATTCATGCCTACACGCAGCAGTATACCAGTTTTCAAATCAATCTTGGTGGTGCAATACTGTAGCAACTCAGTAGCAAACTCTGCAAGGACATCAGAACTTGTAAGGGACAGGGTTCATGTCTCTTTTTTGCAGAAGCTCTTCCTAGTATTAGGAGCTAACTGAGCTCTCAATGCACAAAACCAAATAAGAGATGCCAGGGAGAGCAGCTCATTTGTTGCTTATTTATTTGGTTTAAGGTAAAATGTCTTGTTTTACTTCTCAACACAATGATGCTTCAAGGTATGATTGATGAGGAAACGAAGACCAACCAAAGTTAAGTAATGATCTCATCCAGGTCACCTTGAGCAATCGTGGTAGGCAGAATTCTGAACATGTAATCAAAGATTCCTAATCCCCAGAACTTGTGAATATTGTGAGATATCACTCCCATGGTTACGTTTTATCATATGGCTTAGTTGACCTTAAAATAAAGAGATTATCCTTGGACCTAGTTTAATCACATCACTCCTTAAAAGCAGAGAGCTTTCTCTGCCTGCTTGCAGAAAGAAGAAAGGGTTTGCTTGATTGAAGGGCTTAAAGATGAAGGATGGAGGGTCCACAGGCAAGGATGAGAGTGACCTCTGGGAGCTGAGAATGACCCTCTGGTTTAAAGCTGCATGAAATTCTGCCAACCTTCCGGATGAGCTTGGCCATGGCTACTTCCCCAGAACCTCAGTTGAGAACATGGTCAGCCAACACCTTGCGTGTGAGGTCCACAATCACTCCTCCGCCTTTTGGCTGTGGAGGGGAATGTGAGGTCCTTGGCAGAGAGCCCATCTGGGCCATGCCAGGTGTCTGCCCTATAGAAATCATGAGATAGTGAATGGGTGTTACGTTAAGCCCCAATATTTCTTATGTAGCAGTAGAAAACTAATTCAGTCATGAAGCAGAGGAACTGAGATTCAAACTCTGCCCTAATTGGCTTCAACCACGTGAATAAGAAAACTACTGACCTTATTGATCACAAATCTGACTTAAACAGGTTAATGCAGAATAAATAACTAATGCACTGCCTCCTCCCCATCCCTGACCTCATCCTCAGGACCATCCGGGTTTCTGCTGATGAGCCTCCACCTGCCACCTCTGTATTCACCTTCCTGTTGTTGCCTTCCTTGTGTCCTGCTTCCCAGGTTTTCAAAACATTTTCACAGCAATTCTCTCATTTTCCCTTCACAACTACTCTGCCAAGCAGCCTACACAGAAATAACTGTCCTCACTTTCTGGATGAAAAACCTGAAGAGCGAAATAGTTAGCTAATTTTCCTAACAGTGACCCAGTTGGTAAATAGGATAGCCATGAACCGAGTCTGGCATTCCTCCAAATGCCGTCTTTTCCCAGAGATTAAGAACCCAGGCTGATGTCACGGCTCATACCTATAATCCCAGCACTTTGGGATGCCAAGACAGGAGGGTCACTTAAGCCCAAGAGTTTAAGACCAGCCTGGACAGCATAGAGAGATCCCCATCTCTACAAAAAAATAAAATTAGCTGGAGGTGGTGTCATGTGCCTGTGGTCCCAGCTACTCAGGAGGCTGAAGCAGGAGGATTGTTTGAGCCCAGGAGCTGGAGGCTGCAGTGAGCAATGATTGTTCCACTGCACTCCACCCTGGGTGACAGAGTGAGACTCTTTCTCTTTAAAAAGATACCAAAATTCAGAGAAATGGAGCAACATACAATGGGCCACAAATCTACCGGCCTTCAAGACCTGGTTTCTATACCATCCTGACCTAGAATTTCTCTGCCTTAGCCAAGGACTCCAACTTTCTGCCTCCTGCAGCCCACTGCTCAGATCCAGCACCCACAGCCTCCATCCAACCACCAGTCCTCTGGCACGGGTCCTTCCTCACTCAAGACCCCCAACCATGTGGACCTTTTCCTGGTGGCTATGTGCTCCTGTTTCAGGGCCTTTGACTGTCTGAAAACTTTCCCTCTGCCTAGAACCTTCTGTCTTCCCCCCTTCCTCTTTGCCATGTTAATTCCTGTTCATTCTCTGAATCCCAGCTCAAAGGATAGTTTTAGGGGTAACTCCCCTGGACACTAGACTAGGTTAAAACCCACATAGTAGCCTTCAGTTTCCACAGTGGGCAATTTACATGATCATGCACCACATAACGACATTTCCTTCAACAAGGGAACACATATCTGATGGTGGTCCCATAAGATTACAGTGGCTGAAAAGTTCCTATTGCCTACTGATGTTCAAGCCATCATGCGATCATAGCACAATGCATTACGTGTATGTGTGTGTGTGTGTGAGAGAGAGAGAGAGAGAGAGAGAGGGAGAGAGAGAGAGAGATGGTGTAAACAGACCTGCTGTGCTGCCAGTTCTGCCAAAACCTAGCACAGTCCATCATATATGTATATAATAGCTGATAATCATGATAAATGACTATGGTTTTGACTTATGTATTTACTATACTATATTTTTATTGTTGTTTTAGAGTATATTCCACTTCTATTTTAACAAGTTAAGTGTAAAATGACCTCAGGCAGGTGATCAGGAGGTGGGTATTTCAGAAGAAGGCACCGTTGTCACAGGAGATGGGAGCTTCCTCTGCACAATGTCCCCTGAACACCATCCAGTGGGACAGCCTGTGGTGCTGGGAGACAGCAGTCCTAGTGATCCCGACCCTGTGGGGGCCCAGGTTAACGTGCGTGTTTATATCTTAGTTTATAACAAAGAGTTTAAAAAATTAAAAACTTTAAAAATGGAGAAAATCATATAAAATAAGAACATAAAGAAAAACTATTTTTATATAGCCGTGTTCGTGTTTTAAGTATTATTACAAAAGAGTTAAAGAGTTTTTAAAAAATAAAAAACTCATAAGGTAAAGAATTTACGGAAAACGTAGGTTAACATATCACTGAGGAAATAAAAATATATTTTTATAAATTTGGTGTCACGTGTGTATAAAGCCTGCCGTATACACGGCGACATCCCAGGCCTCCACTTTCCCTCGCCTCTCACTCACTGACTCACCAGAGCCACTTCCAGTCCTGCAAGCCCCATTCATGGTAAGTATCCTGTACAGGTACACCACTTTTTCTCTTTTACCGTACTTGTGCCATCACTTTTCTATGTTTAAACATGTTTAGATGCACAAACATCTCCCATCGTGTTACAGTTGCCTGCGGTATCCAGGCCAGTCACATCCTGTACAGGTGCACAGCCCCAGAGCAGCGGGCTGCACCCCACAGCCCAGGGGTATAGCAGGCTGTACCAACTAAGTTTGCATAAGGGCACTCTGTGACATCGGCGTGATGATGAAGTCACCTAACCACACATTTCTCAGAGTGTGTCCCCATCCTTAAGTGACGCCTGACTACTGATTAGGGTACTATATCCTTAAGGTCTATTTGCCCCATTATACAGCAATTCCAGGAGGAGGGGACAGTGTCTCTTGCTCACCCCACAGCCCCTCTGCCTTGCATGGCCCTGGCACAGATATGGATGATCTAATGAAGGCACGTAGGCACAGAAGTCTGATTGAGACGCTGTGTACCTGTGCTTGCGTATCTAAACATACTTTAACACAGAAAAGGTACAGCAAAAATAAAAATAAAAATGGTGCACTGGTGTAGGGCACTTACCATTCTTTGGGTGGGCAGGCCATTCTGTCAAGGGCTTCCCCTCTGAGTGGCCCACCCTGTAATAATCCTTTTGGTGATACTAGACCACCACTCTCTATCCCCACCATCCCTACACCAAGCCAAGAAGCGAGCACAGGGCCATTCCAGGGAAAATGTTCCGTTCCCTCCCCTTTAAAATTCCCTTCACAGTCCTGACTGGAAAGCACAGTGTCCCGCCAGAGCACTTCCTCAGTTTCCCAGGCTGGCCTGACGTTGTCTCCTCGGTACACTAAGTTCCATTGACAGACTGGCAGAGAAAGAGCCTCCCCTCCCCCGGGCAGCTGCTGTAACCAAGATGCCCACGGGCCACTGCTGTCCTGACCGCTCCTCCCGTGGCTGGGGCTAGCTCCTTCTCATAGCTAGAATCAGTTGTACAAATTCCTCTGCTTATTCGCCATTCATGAATAAAGTGGCATTTTTATTTTCTTTTCTTGACAAAAGTTACTTGGAACATTGTTTGAAAAGGTACACTAGACAGTCTCTAATCCTTTGCAGTTCTGGGAAAGTCTGTCAGTTGAGATCTACCGGTTTTGCACTTCAAACCTCATAGCCACAAGTTTACAGCATCATCTCATTCACTGAACTAAGCTGAACAGTGTCAGATTCTAGAAAGTTACACAGCAACAGAGAGAATGCCCTCTTCTATGGAAGAGAGACACAAATAATGCACTAAAGCTCTTTTTAATCTATTTTAAGCTTATTTATCCCCAATACTCCTGCCAAGTAGTTAGTGGTCTATTAAAAAATAACTTCAGGAGAGAGAAACTGTGACTTTAAAGAGCCTGCCAAGGAATCATTTGGTTATATGAATAACCACCTTCACTTATATCAATTTTGTTTGCTGAGGTTTTCTTAAAAACAAAACTGTCATGTACGTGCATGCCTGACAATTATGAAATTAAACACACCTCACCTGTCCTATTCTGCTATTGCCAGTACTCACACTTTGAGGGCACACTGGGTACAGTACTTTGGTCACTGTTGCATTTTGGGGAGAAAAGGATATACACACATATATAGAATATGTTCCTATACATATATAGAATGTGTGGTTTGGACATTCTGAGCAGGAAACTAATCCCAGGGGAAATTAGGGGAAAACCAAATACAAGAAGTAGAACTGGAACTTTGCCTTGGAGGAAGGACAGCCTCTCCTCAAAGAACACAGGAAAAGCACAGTCCTCCCACAAATGCCAAAATTCACATGACATGTTTGAGGTTACTACTCATTGGTAGATTTGGTTAGAGATGATGATGGAGCCCCAGTGGTCAGGTAGGGGCTAGATGACTAGGTCTGGAAGGTCAGGCTAAGGAATTTGAACTTGAACACTGATGCGAGTCCCAGGGGTGGCTGATGTGTGTGTACATGAGGTACACCCAAGATCTCTCCTGTACAAGCTCAGGGTTCCTTATCTTTTCTGCACACTGTGAGTATCAACCAGAGGGGCCCCTGATTCCATTATCTTTAACAATCCTGAGGGATTCTTTGAACACATAATACTGTGTAATTATGCAACAAGAAATTAATTGAAACATACCCATATTATGAGATGACCCCTATACAGTTTTTTAGTGCAATGAATGTTATTAAATATATAAACAACAAATTGTAAATAATATACAGACATCCTAGTAAGTGTTTGAGCCTTTCTTCCTAAGAAACTTGTAAAAACAGAGTGGCACCTGTGGCTCAGTGAATAGAGGCCTGGCCCCATATACCAAGGGTGGTGGGTTAGAACCCAGCCCTGGCCAAACTGCAACTAAAAAAAAAATTATGAAAACAAATAAAACTACCTGATAGTATGAGGATTCACACCCACCACCTTCTTTTAGGGAAAATGTCTTTGTCCCAGGCCTGTCAAACTTTTCTTCTTTCATCTTCCTAATTTAGGATAATTTGGTGATCACTGCAGATATCTAATTAATCCACATTCCAGGCTAATTCACAAAGGGATGATGATTTCCTTGCAGCAGAGATACAACAAGGCATAATTCATGGAAGCAATTCCTAATCAATCTTGCAATTTCTCAAAGTTGAGTGTATAAGTCAAGAATCTTCCTCAACTATAATTCCAACTTCCAGCTACATTTTTTCCCCTGTGTAACTCCTGAGCAAGTCTGGACAATGCTGACATTTAATTAGATGTGTTCTCCTCCTACAAAACCGCCAGCCCCAGTTCCATGTGACTGCCCAGGGAAAGGCTTCCTTTCTGGCCAGCACCAGGAGAGCAGGAAGGGTCAGGCACCTCCTTTCTGTGGCTAGCAGCAGCCAGAGGTTAGCTGAGAGAGAGACACATGGGTTGCAAGCTTCCTGGCTAGTCTTTCTATTATTCAGAAGTCTTTGATTCTTCACTTACTTTCTGGATCACACTCTCAAAGTTCTCTTTGGCCACACAGTTTGGTTTTACTTTTAGCCATTTGGGGGTCCTTTGTGTGTTATTAGCCTTGCCAGTAGTACCCCACTGAAATCAGGCTGGGGGCAGCACTATGCAGGATACATGGAAGGCTGAAAGTGGGCACACCCCAGTAGTTGGGGGATTAAGTGATGAGCAGGAGTAGAAGGATGGGAAGGAAAGAAAGAGACGGTTGTGCTCTAGGAGGTATATGCTTATTTCATCTGATCGTGTATTTTTCATTGTAAGATTATAGAAGATGCTTGTTAATTTTTTAATAGTCTCTATCAAGAGTGTCTTTTCTTTTTCTTCTTTAAAGCGATGAAGAGTTTTAAAAGACTCCTTCTGTTCTTGAAAGTTGAAAGGATACATTTCCTAAAAGAAAAAGGAGCCAAAACATCTTGCTAGGAATGTGGGAGTCAACTCTCAGGAAAGTGTTTGGTTTCCAGAAAATGATCATGAAGTTGCATTCTTCCTGGTTGAAGTCCTTCTGTAATTACAGAAAAAGCTACTGTGAAACCAGTATACTGAGTGTGTCTGTAGTTAATCTCATAACAAAGGACTTCAATCTACACAGGCAGTTGAGTCCATGTAATTTGCGGGGTTTCGATCTTCTCTCATATTTCTGTCTAGGTCTTTGGTAGGCGGTTTTTGTCTATGCCGAAGTCACTTGTTTGTTCAACCATGGTGAAGAGAGGGGAATTACGAATATGAAGAAATCAATTTTTTAAGGTAACAAAATTAGAAAAAAAACAGCATGACATTTCTTTGGCTCTGGTTGAATTTGTTCTACGACAAAATTCTAAAAAGAAAGGTAAAGCATCTCAGAATTCATACCTGTAATATATGGAACTTACATAATTAGGTTTATGCAGAATTAGGCTGGAAGGAAAACGCCAACAGGACAAGAACGTTAATAACGTGAGTGCAGTTGAATTCTTTTGGAAGGTGAAGGACTCAGAAATTAAAAAGAAAAAGGAAAACTAGAAGACTAGACCTGCACAAACACAGATAAGCACAAGCCACGTAATTGTGACAAGGAAGTGGATCTTACTTCTGTTCTGAAGAGAGTGACACACACCAGTCAGAAAGGTGGCGTCTTCAGTAGTTGATACAGGACGTGGTTTTAAATACGTCGGGTGTATTCACTGAGTAGACATTGAGGAATTAATACATGGATCATTAATAAAGTTTTGTGATACAAGGAATCAAGAAAAATAAAATCCACAGGGATGGAAACAAACAAAGGCCTCCCCACGACACTGATGAGCTGAGTGAGTTGAAACCTTCCCCGGGCCAATCAGAAAAGACACTGTCGACTGGGTTTCTTAGGAGTGAAATAATGAACCATAACACAGTCTCAAAACTTTCATAGCGACACCCTTACATGTTGAACATATTTCATTTCTTCTTAATAACTTCAACGTTTATTCAGGATGTTTTATATTAACAGAGGCTGGCTGCTAAAGGCTGGCTGGGAATAAATAAAATTTCCCTGAGTTTAATAACAAAGGAATTTGGAGGAAAGATTTAGCTTGAGGTAATTATATAAGACAAAAATTCAGTTCATCATAATATCAGAAACTTTGTTCATGCTAACTTGGAAGTATGTTGGGGTCAGAATGATGCCACCTGCAGTTCTTGCTTCTCTGTCTCAAAAGGTAAATAAATAAAATAAAATAAAATAAAATAAAATCACCTAGTTTGCCAAAATAGCTATAAGTGAATATTCAAAATGTTGCCAGGATAAATACATGATAAGTGCTCAAGGTGATTGATGTTCTACATAGCCTGATTTGATCATTAAACTTGTATGTATCAGATATCACATGTACCCCATAAATATGTATAATTATTATGCATCAATAAAATTAAAAAATTTTGGTTTGCAAAAAAAAAAAAAAAAACCTCCAAAGACAAACTAGGAATTCAGTATGCCGAGAAATTTTCTCTGTGTACTGCTCACTTCACGTCTGTTCCTCATAGTGTCACCGTGTCCCAGAACCAAGGTTATGACTCTGCTGAAAACGGCTTCCTTTATTATTAAACTCTTTAAATTCCAGGTCTTCAAATTTTCAAATGTCAGTATTTCTGCATCCAAAATGAATTTTCTTTTTGAGAATTTCCTGAGATTATTTCTTCTTCTCCTTCTGCTCCTCCTCCTTCCCCTCTAATCTCTCCTCCCCCTGCTCTTCCTTCCTCCTCCTCTTCTTTTTTTTTTTTTTTTTGTTGTTGTTGTTGTTGAGACAGGGTCTTTCTCTGTCTCTCAGGCTAGAGGGTAGTAACATCAGCATAGCTCATTGTAACCTCAAACTCCTGGGCTCAAGTGCTCCTCATGCCTCAGTCTCCCAAGTAGCTGGGACTACAGGTGTGTACTACCACACCCAGCTAATTTTTCTACTTTTAGTAGAGACAGGGTCTTACTCTTGCTCAGGCTGGTCTGGAACTCCTGAGCTCAAGCAATCTGCCTGCCTTGGCCTACCAAAGTGCCAAGATTACAGGCATCAGCCACCATGCCTAGTCTGAGTTTTTATTTTTAAAGAATTTCGCATTTGTCTCACAGCGTTAAACTATGTGAAACTATATTTAAAAGTTCATGTTTTAACTTGTTAAACATGTCATGTGAAAACCCAGTTCTAGATCCTTTCATGCCTAATTTCAGACATTTTAAACATTTTGCAGCTGATGAGAGGCAACCTTTAAATCTTGGTTTCACTGGAAAGTTTCCTTTTGGAGCTTTTGCTTGAAATAGGGCATTTTAAATTTTTCATAAAACATAGCCTGCACCATTGAAAATGAAAATGAAAAAGGGATAGCATTCTGCCGAATACCTCAAATTTGCCTGCAGCCTCTAAAGACTTGTTATAGATATCTTAGTGATGGCTCAAGATATTTTTTTCTAAGATGATGTTGTGTCTGAAAGAACACTGCCCATTTAGAATCTCAAAGACCTTTGGTTAGTGTTAATGAGTAAGGACAATCAGGGGGCTTTTTCCCTTCCTGCCTGTCACTTTGTTCCCACTTATGACTCAGTCTCCTTTTTATTCCTTTCAATCAGATCCTGAATGTAAACTTCCCTTTCTCAGAGGTAGGAGGGCTAAGTCTGGGAATGCAGAGAAGAAAGGAGAACTAGACAATCATGGAACTCCATTTGCAGGTAGCAATATATAAGGGTGAGGGCTTCTGTGGGCCCTTTTGTCTTCCAAAGTTATATCAGGTCATGTACTGACCAAGCCTACCCTGGGCTCCCCCTTCAGCCCCTGCACTGCAGGTGGCAAGGAAGGTCTGTGCCTCTTCTCTGGGTGAGTGAGGGTGTGGAACCAAAGAACCTTGGTAGCTTGACCACTCCAGACAGCACCATTTGCTGGTCCTTTGCTTCCCTCCACCACTCCCCAGTGCTTGTGGTTTCTGCGGTCTTTGAACTGTCTTTGCACAATAAAACCTTAATCCTTGGCAAATGCCTGGAGTCTCAGCAAGAGGTTTGTTCAAGCCCAGGAATTTGAGGTTACTGTGAGCTATGATGCATGGTACTCTAGGGTGACTGAGTGAGACTGTCTCAAAAAGGAAAGGAAGAAAGGAAAGAAAGGAGAGTGAAAGGGAGGGAGGGAGAAAAAGAAACAAAGAGAGAAAGAGAAAAAGAGAGAAAGAGGTAGTGTGTGCTTTCTCAAACTTCAGATTCATAATCCCTAATTCAAGACGTTATGCTTTGTGTGGAAGGAGATGGCAGTAAGGCAATGCCATGAGTCTACTGTAGGCTCTGCGGCCTCCCATAGGACGCTGAGGCAGAGCCCCCAAATCAAACACCTTCATATTTCTGCTGTTAAATGAATGGAAAGTCACACTAAATAGGATTTTAAAAAGAAATTACAAATAGATCAGTTCAGGTCGGGGCAGCCTTTGCCACAAAAGAGTAAGCAAAGCTTCCCATTTGCAGGGTTGCTGGATTTAGAATTGAGAAAAGATTGTAGACTATTCAGAGCACCTTCTTATCAGACCACGTGTGTGCATTTACCATGAACAGAACTGAGTTCAGAATGGGTGGTCATACAGTCATAGAAGAAGGTGACCAAAAGACAGAGATGAAAATGGCTTCATCTCACAGTGTCCTGACAAACCTTAATGGCATATGGTACTTAAGGGGACAAGTTTGGGGTCACAGACCTAGTCCCAAATTCCTGCACTGCTCTTTCCTACTTATAAAACCTTGGCCACATCACCTAAGCTCTCTAAGCCTTACTGGCGTCATTTATAAAATGGAGAAAATAAATCTACTTGTTAGGACTAAAGAAGATAATTCATCCAGAATGCTTAATATATAAAGTGATCAGAAGCCACCATCCTTATTATGTCTACTAACTGATAAATAGAGCTGTCCCTCAGTGTTTGTAGGGGATTGGTTCCAGGACCTCCTGCAGATACCAAAATCTATGGATGCCAAGGCCCTGATAAAAATGGTGTAGTATTTCCATATAACCTATGCACATTATTCTATATACTTTTAATCATCTATAGATGAATCATAATGCCTAATACAATAGTATTAGTAACATAAATAATTGTTGTATTGTTTAGGAAAGAATGGCAGAGGGAAAAGTCCATATGGGTTCAGTACAGATGCAATTTCTTTTTTGAACATCTTTTATACAAGGTTGGTTGAATCCAGGGATGCAGAACCCGCAGATACGGAGGGCGGACTGTGTTTGTTTTACACGATCAACTTTGAAAAAGAAAAGAGATACAGAAGGAGAATGGGGAAACACACTTGAGACTTCTGTTATCAGTTTATTGTTTAAAAGTTTTTAAAAATTTAATTTTTCATGGGTAAAGTAGCCTTTTACCCTCCCACTTTATTTTATTATTTTAATTGTAGAATCGCTGTCATTGAATTCTTAGGGAAAGGGAAAAATATTTGCTGTCAATATTTACACCTGCACAAGACTTTATCCTATGCCTCTCCTCTTACCCTAATCTGTTTAATATGCCTAGGATATTCTAGAGAGTTTTCTTAAAGCTTTACAAATTCGAATTTGAAACTGAAGTAGTTCTCCCAGCCCCCCAAAATGGATACATGCCACCTAGTTTTTTCCTGGGTTGCTTCTGTAACCCAGTGGGCATGTTATTTCTGATCTTGTGTAATCGTAAATTCTGTACAGTCAGCATTAGCATCATAAAAGTTATCACTATATGTCATAAAATCAAAGCAGGGCGTGATAGAGCCTTTCAACTCTGTAAGCTTTGCAAACATGAGTTCTTATATGTGCCTGGATTGCACAAGGACCCTGAAATGTGATACTATACAAAACCATACAATGGTGCTGCCTTTCATGAAAAACAGCTGAGTTGGTGGGGTGACCATGAGAACTGGAATGCAGAGCCCTCTGTTTACATCCTGCTGGGCCTTGGACTGCTGTGTGGCCATCAGAAAGTCACTGAGCTTTGCTGAATCTCTGTGACCTTACACATAACTTAAAGATTATAGGGTCTACCTTACTGAGTCTGTAAGCAATAAATAAGATGTCACGGAAGATGTTTCATAATCTTAAAAAGCAAAAAGCCTGTAGATTTCTTCTCCAGAAATCTAATTGACAGGCCCAATCAGAGAGGAAAAGATATGATTTGAGGGGTTGGCTAAGCCTAGACCTGGTGCCCTCAAACTTTTCCTGCCCATTTTCTGCTCAGTAGCACAAGATTGCAGGGATGGGGTTGGCAACACCTCTGTAAGCTGTACTTTTGGAGTTTTTCAGCCTAGAAGTCGTGGTGGCTGTCTGCTGTTGTTAATTTCTGGGCTGTCTCACCATCTCCTTTTAGATTCTTGGTTCTTCCACTATTTGTAGAGCCAACTCCCTGCATCGAACTCTTTATAAATACTTTAAGTGGTTTCTGTTTCCCTTGTTTGACCTTGTCCAATATAGTAGTTTAAGGAAAATCCTCTGCCAAAAGAATTTTCCTGATATTAGATGCACCATTTGAAAACTATTCCATTTGGGTCCTTTTCCTTAAAGACAGAGAGTAATATGGACTGCTACATAACAGCAGGTTTTGTTTGTTTGCTTATGAGATGGAGTCTCACTCTGTCACCCTAGGATTGAGTGCCACGGCTTCGTCATAGATCACTGCAACCTCAAACTCTTGTGATCCTCATGCCTCAGCTTCCCTAGTAGCTGGGACTATCGGTGCCTACCACAACATTCAAGTAATTTTTCTATTTTCTAGCGGAGATACGGTGCCCCTCTTGCTCAGGCTGGTCTCAAGTGATCTGCTCATCTTGGCCTCCCAAAGCTAGGATTACAGGTATGAGCCACCATGCCTGGCCTACACAACAACATTTACACAGCTTTTATTTATCCATCCATCTGTCCGTCCATCTATCCATCCATTTGGCCAGTATTACAATAACACTGTATTACGTATTAGGAGCTGAGCTGAGTGCTGGGCACACACAGATAAACTAGACCCTTAGGGTGTCAGGCTGGGTGGTTTCAAGGAGTTCCCACTCTAAAGCTTGGAAGGACAGAGTGCATTTATTTGGGAATCAGGGTGATAATTTGAGTTAGGTGTCTAGTGCTATGATTTTCACACAATATCAGCAAAAGACAATTATCATTCCCATTTCCACTTCCTACCTCCTGCTTCATTCATAAGCGACGTGGGCTGGATCGGAAATATTATAACCATTCCATAGACACAGAACCTCACCTAAGGGCAAGCAGCCAGTGAGCAGTGGGGTCTGGAGTCTTTTTCACAGACACCACAGCCAGGCACTGACTTGTTTCTTCACTTTATGCACAACCCCATCCATGTTGTGAAATGCAGGCCTGGGGGAGAGGGCAGCAGAGAGCAGGAAACCCTAGTTCTGGTCCCTTCCTCTCCAAGTTGTCCTCAAACCGCCTCTCTTGGCCACAAAGTTACTCATCACTGAGCTCCTTTTAATCTTAGGTCCCTTGAGTGTCAAATCAAGGCTAGCTCACACCTCACACACAGTAAATGTGCTATTTCACAAATGTGCTGGGAAGGGAAACCAGCACCTGTCCAGTTGCCCTCACAAGGTTATTGCAAGCCCACCTGAAATGATGCTTTCAAGATGGCAAACACCTGTTTTAGTTCCCTTGTTAACCCACCGTGGTCAATGTATGCCAAGCATAGCCCGATCCCATAGATAGTTTTATGTATAATACAAGTCAGTTGTGGAGACTCAAATAAATGATAAAACAGAACATAAACTCCACGGTGTAGAAGACAGAAGTGTGACACTGTGTCACCTTACTGCAAAACCCCAAACCTTGTTTTGTTTCAAATCTTTATTGTAATTTCTTTAAGCATGTACTACATAAAAGCAGATAAAAGGGGAAAATTAACAAGGATAGTGAACATTTATCCAGGCCTTATATTATACGCCAGGCAGCCTCCTAACTCTTATTATCTATTCCCAACATTATCTTAATTTAAATCACACACAGCAACTCTCAGAGGGTGGCATGGTCATCACCATTTTACAGATGAGGGAACCTAGGCACTGAGAGGGTATATCACCCTCTCAAGGACACACAGCTAGCAAGTGGTAAGACTGAAGGTCTGTACGAGTACAGCAACAGCGCGTCTGTGTATATTACCAAACTGGGCTGGGTCCACAGGCGAACCTGGCACGGCTGCCTCTGGCAGGAAGTTAAGTGTTAAGAAATGACTTCACATGCCTTTGACTCCACCGCAGCCACCTTTGACTGAAGTCATAACTTGACCGCAGCCGGTGCCTTTCAACACCTATCTGCTATCACCAAGGTTGTTCTTTCTTGCCTCCTTTTCCACTTTTACTTTCTCAAGGCAAAGGTCATTCGGCACATTAGCTGGGGTGATTAGGGTAATGATGCCTGAGGAACGGCGAGCTCCTTCTCTTTTTATGTATTATTGCTCCACGGCTTCTGTGCAAAACTGGAATGTTGACTTAAAATAATGATTTTTTATACTATTTTCAAGAACTCATGTAGGAAATTATCACGTCCAAGGGAAAGCTAACCCTGAAGAGCCCGGAAAATGAAAAGTGATGTGTCTGCGAAAACGGTAGCAGGAATTTTTTTAAACTTTTTTCCCCCAGAGGCAGTAATTTGACTGCTCTCTTTGGCAAAGCTCCAGAGACAAGGCCAAGTGCTTAATCTCTCTTTCTCTTTCTCTTCCCTCGCCTCCTCCCCGCCACCTTCCTGGCCCCCGGGGCGGAGGGGAGGCGGGACCCGCGATCCGCTGCTCGGGCCGGAGGAGCCGCACCGGGACGCGGGGAGGGGCGGAGGGGCGGAGGGGCCGAGCCGAGGAAGAGGAAGTCGGAGCCGGAGCCGAGCCGGAGCCCGAGCCCGACGGCGCTGCAGGGCGCTCCGGCCGCGGAGCCGGCGCACCCGCACCTTCCCGGCGGTCCGCGGTCGATCCGGCCCCAGCGCGGGAGCCGCCCCTCTCCGGGTAAGCGCGCCAGAGCCCGGACACCCCGGGGTCTTTCCCAGGGGGCGGAAAGGGGACGGGAGACGCGGCCCGGCGCCCCAGAGCCGCAGGTGGGGTGGGCGCAGCGTGCCTGTGGGCCCCTCCTGGGATCGGGCAGAGGGTGCTGGGGAGCACTGCGCCGCCGGGGATCGGGGTGCGGTCGGGCTGGGGGGTGCCGCCCGCCGCCACAGCCTCCTCCCGGCTCCGGGCTCGGGGTCTCCAAGTCCCCGAGACCCCGGTCCGCGGCTACAGAGACTGTAGCGTTTGCTGCTCGGAGAAGGAGTTTCAGCGCACACCCAGGAGTGTTACAACCCCACCCCAACCCCAACCCAACCCGAACAGTCCGAAGACAGGACCCCACCGCCAGCTACCCTGAGCTGGCTCCCCACCTGCGGGCCGGAGCGGGGCCCCCAGCACCCGGGGACCCGCGGAGGGAGGCGGCTGCCGCGCAGCTGCGGCGCACTGGGCTTGGGAGAGCCCTGCCCTTGCAGAAGCCGGCGTCGGTGCCCCAGGTCTGCAAAGACGCCTCTGTGTGTGTGTTGGGGGGGGTGGTGTCCTGGGGGGGAGTAGAGAGCCTGTGGTTCGTCTGTCATAGAGGCAGATAGTAACTAACACCAGATCGGCTACGACTTTGCCGGCGGTTCTGGCCTCTGAGGCCAGCCGGGACCCGCGGCTGATGCTGGAGCCCGCCCCCTCTTTGTGTCCTCGGTGGTTAGTCCTGTTCCTAAGCCAGAAGCTTAAGAACACTGTGATTCGATTCCGAAAGCGTTGTTAAGCTGTTCAATTCATTCTGTTCCTCGGAAACAATGAGCTAGATCATTTGTTTTAATGTGCCGGCGGAATCTGGTTTGCAAAGCCGGTATTTCATCAAGTTCTGGTCCTCAAGGCTCCCTCTGTACCACCCTCAGGTGGCCCAGGCTACTGCACTTATTTTTGAAATCATTGACTAGGTGTCTGGGGGCAGCGTCTCTCTGAGAAGGCGGTGTCCATCTCCGAGTGAGAGGTGGTTTGGGGTCTCGAACACGTTGGATACAGAGCTATCTCGTGTTTTGTTTTTAAATCGGGAAAAGACCAGAATGTTAACTCTAGCTTAAGTTTGTCACCTAACAGAATTCCGGGCCTGGATAGGTCGTGTAATGCTGTAGAAAAGTTATCAAGTAGTAAAATCGACACTTTCTGGCATCTCAGATTCTGTAGTTGGCATGCTTTGAAAGGATTTATAGATTTCGAATTTTGATTAAAACGCCATGAAAACATTGCCAAACCTGTCATTTCGGGGATCAGAAAACTCCGTCCAAACTTTGGCTTTGCCTTGCGGAACTTGGGCAAGTTACTCAGTGCACACACACCCCCCTTCCACCCAGCGGTATTTATTGGTCCACAGTATTTAAGAAAGATACCAAAGGGATGGGTTGATATTCGGCTCTCACATCTTGGAGTTTGGCTTCCCCAATCCTGACTCGACTTTTTGTCCTATTTCAGGCCCCATATCTAAGCCACCAAACCACCTGGCTGAAGATAGATTTTTCTCCAGAGTTCTCCCACCTCCCTGGCTTCACTCTCAAGCCATCAGCAGCATGTCCCTCCTTAACCTTCCTTTTCCTTTTTATTGTAGCCCCTCCCCAGCTTCTGCTATAAATGGCAAAGCGAAGTGAGAATTAAACAGTTATCTGGCAATCAGATCTATGCCCTAATTCTGCTTTTCCTTGATAACAATTTCCTAACTCATCTCCTTCTTCCCATGGACACCAGCTTCCTTCATTGCCTCTAATACAGATGGCTATCACCAAACACAGGCTTAAATATTTCAGTGGGGGATTCAACCTGTAGTTTAAACAATTTTTTTTAAACAAATCAATAGGAAGTGGCAACATCATTTTTCGAAACCAAGAATAACCAGAACTATTTTGTTCTGCCGTGTTGCAGATTTTTTTAGTAATTTAATTAAGATTTAATGATTCATGGTGTGTCACATAAATGCTCAAGTAGCACTAAATCTTTTAGCCTTTAGTAAACTAAAAGCAATTCCCAGATCTGTACTCTGATTCTTAATGGGTGAAATCCACGTTTTGCAGGTTTCTTTTTCTTTCTGCTCTTTTCATTGCTGGTAGTTGGTCTTTCAAATAATTGTCATCTTTTAATCCTCCTGCAGGGATGATTAGATCCCTGGAATTTTTTTTTTTTCAGATCTTGCTCTGTTGCCCACACTGGAGTACAGTGGCCCAGTTGTAACTCCCTGCAACCTCCAATTCCTGGGCTCAAATGATCCTCCCACCTCAGCCTCCCCAGTAGGTAGGACTACAAGCATGTACCACCACACCTGCCTGATTTCTTTTTTGTTTGAGCAATGGGGTCTCTTTATGTTGTGAAGACTGCTCTTGAACTCCTGGCTTCAAGTAACCCTCTGACCTTGGCCTCTCAAAGTGCTAGGGTTTCAGGCATGAGCCACACACCACCACCCCCCTAGTCAATCTCTGGAATATGAAAGCTAGGGTGGCTCTTGGATGATCTAGTCCAACCCCTGCATCTTAAAGATATAGAAAGTGTGAGTGGTTAAGAATGGTGCTCTGGAATTAGCATACCTATGTGTGGTTATGGGTATGAGGGTTGCCTCTGTATCTCATTAGCTCTGAGACCTTCCCTTCTTTAAGGTAATTATTTAGACACAGATTATTTTATAATTAGGGAAAGTAACAATCATAGTAATCGTAGTTGATATCTATCAACCTCTCTCTCTCACCTTAACCTCCAGAGTTGTTCTGAGGATTAAATGAAATAATTCATATTAATATTTGACACATACGGTGTGCTTTGAAAATGACTGTTGTCGATAAGCCAAGTCCCATGAGTGATTCTACAGAGCTACAATATATATGTAGCTCTTGATTGACAGGACTGTAGTTTAACTCAGGTTTACTTCTTTCCTCCTGCACTGTACTACCTAGAAATGGTGGCTACATGGAGACGTATTTTTAATTAAATGTGATGGGTCACTTTTTAAGAAAAAAAATTGCTCTCTTTTGACTTAGTCAAAATAATATGGTTTTTAATGCAATGTTCATGTATTCAGGCAGGGATGGGAATGGAAACATTTTCTAGACAAAGACTCTCTAAGCAACCTCACACTTGTGTGTGGCAGGCACTACAGATATTAATGTTTCAACACAGTCCTGCATCAACCTTGCTTGATAAAGCGAAAGCTGACCCCAATCCATTTGGCTATTTAGAGCCATGGGTGGGTATCTGTGCCAAGCAGAACTTACTGATGGAAGAGCCAGCTTTCAAGTGATTAAGAGATGCAGACATATTTAGCTTTTTATTGCCCATGCTAACGAAAAGCAACAGATGCTTTAGCAAAGAAGATAGAAATATATGGCCAATCACCCTAGCGATGGAGCCTGGGGTTGTTGCGAATATCAGGGCTGTAGGATAACTCGGTGCTGCAGAACAACTTCAGGAATGCCTGGGCGACTCTCATTCCAGATTAGTAGTTGACCGTATTATCTAGAATAGTTTTCATGTTTGTGTCTAAGTATCTTTTCGATCTATAAACATAAGGTTACCAAAAAAAAAAAAAAAACTTTTCCCCATGAGATACAAGCCAAGTAAAAATTTCCAAACCTAAACATCTTTCTTTGGTAAATACTGAGTTACCATTTGATAGAAAACTAAATCTCCCTTTTTTTTCTCTTCTTTTCCCTTCTCCATATGGTCCTAGAGGAAAAGCAACTTGAAGAGTGTTAATGTTAGGCTAAGTTTTAGAAAAATTCCAGCTACGCCCACTTGTAATAACCTGATGGGAGGAGAGTCAGGGTTTTCCCCAGGTCTTTAATTAAGAAAGTTGTTTTGGTAGGCTTTAATAACCAGGGTGCTGCGGCGTCTACAGAAGCCTCTTTGCACCAGCAGTAGGAGGGTCAAACCGTTAGAGCATTTGGCCAAAAGCTAGCAAGCCTTTTTATGTGGAAGAAGGACATCTTTTTAAAACATCAAAGAAAAACAAAGTTAAGATGAGTATAAATCTAATAATAACAAAACATTAGAATTCTCATAAGAAGAATCATTAAATCCTTAAAGTGTCATAAATTAGCTCCCACATTTGAAATGGTAGATAGATCTAGTTCTCTGTCTACTCACATTGAGCACCAACTTAAATGGCCTATGGCTGAAAGACAGGGAATGGGAACATGAAAAGCCCTAGATCAGCCAGCAGACCTTTCCCCATAAAAAGCCAGGTGGGTCCATGGATGACCGTGTCACATATTTTTTGATTTTGGGGGGGTTGCTTCTTCATTTGCAACCCTTTAAGAATGGAAAAACCAATCTTTGGTCATAAGTCATAAAAACAAGCGGCAGGCTGGATTTGCCCTGCAGCCATCCTTTACCAGCTCCATTCTAGTTGACATACTCTGTAGTATTCTTCAGTATTTTCATGGACACCCCAAATGGCAATGTTCACAGGCTCTATCTCAGTGGACTCGATATGGACTGACTAAAAATCAAAATCTGTTTGTCACTCTGTTCTCTAGTCAGCCCTCTGTATTTTCTCTTTACACTAGGGTTAGAAGTTTCCATTCAACGTAGCAATCAGTTGACCTAGGAATGGCAGGCCAAATGTCAACATTCTGCCTTTGGTTAGATGCTGAATGGGGAGAAAAGCTCGGCTGGGTTGTAATAAAGCCCACTTTGAAGCAGATCATTGATGACTCATATGAAGTGAGGTCTAAACCCAGGAGTATGACCCCCAAAGTCCTGATCCCTACTCTTTCCTAGCATCTTCCATGGATACCCTGTGTCCTTGCTGTCCAGAATAACTCACAGAGCCTGGGTGGGCTGTGCTCTCTCACCAATGGTGGGATCCTTCCACATCTGTCTCTTCCCTGGACCCTTTCCTCATCTTATCGGACAGAGATGCAAACACCTCCATCTCTATGTTTGCACAAGAGCTTATGCATGGAGCACTTGACGTCCAAAGGAATGTGATGATCCCCCTTTGACAACTATTACCTTCCAAGGATGGGGGAACAATTTTCTTCCTCTTTGTGGCTTCATCTTGCCTTCCACATCTGGACCAGTTACGGATGAAGCGCAGAACTATTCCGGAGCCTTGAATATAATGCACAGGATGGCGTGGTGCTTACCTATATGGGCTTTCATGGCAGATGGAGCTGGAGTCTAGTTTCTTGGGTCTCTGCTCACCTCCTGCAAGTTCCCCCAACTTTAAAGTAGATAATGAAGATGTCTGTTAGTGCCTAGGAACAAATGAGATTTCCTTTTGTAAAGCATTTAGTTTAGGGTCAGATACATAGTATTTACTCAATAACTGATAACTTTTATTCATTCTAAAGCCACTTTTTGAGGATAATGCCTGGCCAACACAAGATTGATGGCCTCCCTAGAGATGTGATCAGTGAAGAGGGACACAGAGTCACAGAGGGGCTCCCTTTAATTGGGGCCCCAGGAAGCCTCTCAAGGAGGCAACATTTGAACTGAGACCTTAATGATATGGGCGCGTTCCTGTTTTCATCAGATCTCGGATACCTTTGCAACACACCATTTTTTAAATGCACCACTAAGAAAGAAGAAATGCTGTCAATAAAACTGACACCATCTACTATGAGATTCATCCGTGGGTTGTAAAAAATGTGTGCTTTAGCATCATTGAACTGTATTGATATTTGTACCCAATAAACATCATTGAATCAATGAACGTTACTCCATGGTTGTGTACAAGATTTCTGCTACAGTGGTTTATAGTAAATTTGTTTCCTTTGTTTCTCACCTCTGGGATGTTGACTTGAACCTGGCAAAGAGAAAAAGAACGGGATGTCTGACCTTGAAGCTAGTAAATAAAAGTATTGTAGGAAATTTATGAGCCCATGGATTTTAGAAATAGTTTAAAACCTTCACGTCAATGGCTGAAGGGTATCAGTGAAGCCTGTTTAAGTGAACTTGACGGACACATGTGGGTGTAGGAGTGCAGCTGAGCAGCTCCCGGGGCAGGGTAATTCCTTTTGGCAGCTGTCTGCAGAGATGTGTGAAACTTTAATGCACAGAAATGCCATCCTAAGGGCAAGGCAGGCATCAGCTCCAGACTTCCTTCCTTCTGTTTTCTAGATTTAATTTAACATAAATACTCCCCTCTCCTCCCTCAGAGGAGTGAGTCCTTTCTAACCAGGAAATGGAGGAGGCTCCATTTAGCTCCTGCCCCCTTCCCCCGCTCTGGCCAGCCTCTGGCTTTTCACACTCCCAACTGAGTTCTCTTCCAGTATTTCCCCACCCTCCTCCCTGTGTTGAGAGTAAAATGATTGCTGAGGTCTTGGCTTTTCTGACCACCCTCTAAACTCAGAATTCTAGTCAAGATCTCTTTTCTATGCCCAGTTTGGAGCCGGTTGTCTCCCTCCAGCTCTGCCTCCTCCTGTTCAAGTTTGCCTTAACTCCTCAGTTTCTGGATGACTCCATGGGAGTCTTGACAATACTTGGCTATTGGTAACTACAAAAAAGTGTGCGATTATGCTGTTTGGACTTCGAATTTAACATGTCACCCAAGTCCTTAGTACTGAGTGGCATGCTGGCTGGCATGGCTATGGTGCCCCTCCTTACACCCTCCTGGAATCTGTTCCCTTGTGGCCATTTTCAGCTCCTCCCACCCTCAGCCAACTGTGCTCCTAAAGCCAGAGCAAAGTCCCCTTCCTGCACCCTGCCTGACAGGGAGGGTGGGTCAGCTCTTGGCTGAGAAGGAAGCAAAACGCAGACCTTTTGGCCTTGCTGAGCCATCTCCAGCTTCTCAGGTGATTCAAGGCCCTAGTGCTTGAGGAGTCTGCAGAATAGACACCAATTCTAGCTGCAATTTCAATCTTCAGAAACAAGCAAATTCGGAGGAGGAGTCACTTGTGGGTATTCCAGGGATGCGAATCACCCAGACACCAGCCCTTGGGATAATCCAAGGCCGTCTCTGACCTGTGACTGGCGTGTTGGCTGCAGTGGAGGGGGATGAGAAGAGGTGAGGCCGCATGCACGGACTGGCAGGGCTGATCCCGGCCATCCTAGAGCTCAGCTTCCCGTGGCTGTCTGATTAGAAACAGTCCTCAAACACTGACATCTGCGCCTCTCTGATGTGCCGTGGAAAGAGAAAAAGCTCTAATCTGAGGCATAAATATACGATCCTGTGTTTGTTCCTTTAACCGTGGAAGCTGTTATTAGTGTAAACATCTATGGTGTGCTCAGATATGATCACTGCCTCAAAGGAGGCTGGTTGCTGTTCTGAAACAGCTTGCAGTTTACCTTCTCAGGTGTCTCACACGTTTTAAAATTTGAAACACCCAAATGCATGCATACTGAAGCAGGGAGGCCAGGATCAAGAATTGAGGATTGCTGAGTGGGTGGAAGGGGAGGATGTAAGAGGAGACGCAGGCTCCAAAAGCTTACTTATTACAAGAAGAGCCTTCCCATACATTCCGTCTTTCCCATGATCTATGAGGATTTTTAGGGAGTGACTTGATAAGGAATAAGGAGGTGGGGCTGTAGGGTAATGACATGGTCAGGGAACAGATGGGAAATGGGCGTGTGGAGGGCTGATTGCTATTGGCTCGGTTGAGGAAAGTGCTTGGGGAGATATCTGGAAGCTTTTGGAACAGTTGTGGAGGAAGATCTCGGTGGTCTTGGCTTTTCTCCATTTTTCTTCACTGTCTATTGATGATAAATGCTATTTCCCCCTTTGGCAATTAAGTGTTTACACTCAGCTCTGAGTAATGTCATTTAATCACAGTTCTTAATGATGTCTGACCTTGAAGCTAATACAGCAAAAAGAGTAACATGAACGTGTGCCCCACCACAGTGAAGAATCACCTTTAGAACCTTAGAATCCACAGGGCTTTTCAAAAGTGATATTATTATGAAGCGCTCCTATTTCTTTGTTTCTTTTTAGAACTCATCTGAAATGGAAGTGAGTATTATGAAGTTCTAAGAACTGAGCTGTGATGAGTTTCGTAATAGCAATGACTTCCAAAATCCAGAATGCCCTTGAGGGACAAAAGGAGTCTTGTTCAGTGTAACGCTGTGTAGTGTTATGTATCAAAATGTGACACAGTCTAACCTAATACTGTTGTTTAAGAAATTTTCTACAAAGGAAGTTAACGGGTATTTATTCTTAACTTCTTGTAGAAATAAAGAAGGAAAAATCTTAGCTAAAGACCTAACATCTAGCCATAACTATCCTAAAAACCTCCTTGCTTTCGGATTACTAAATGTATAGAGAAAATATGCTTGGCAAATGTTCAGAAATTATATAGCATACTCTTAAATAAGAAAATTTTCACTTAATGCTTCCATGTGCGTGATACATCCTGTATTGATAGCCCTTTAATAGAATATTTGTTTGCTTATTTATTATTGTAGTACTAGTTCAAGTGTGCTTTCTGGAACATTAATTATTAGAAAAATGGTGTGCGTGGAAAAGATAAGTATTCTGTGAGTTGAATAAGCAGAGTTGAAATATGGGAATAATGTGGAAATGAAGCAATCTATGTCTGTTATTTTGAAGTTACTTAAAAGAAAATACCTTCTGAAATAAGAATAAAATCATACAATCAAGATGTTATGGGCGGCGCCTGTGGCTCAGTGAGTGGGCGCCAGTCCCATATACAGACAGTGGCGGGTTCAAACCCGGCCCCAGCCAAACTGCAACAGAAAAAAATAACTGGGCACTGTGGGGGGCGCCTGTAGTCCCAGCTACTTGGGAGGCTGAGGCAGGAGAATCACCTAAGCCCAGGAGTTGGAGGTTGCTAAGGGCAATAAAGTGAGACTCTGTCTCTAAAAAAAAAAAAAAAAAAAAGATGTTATATAAGGTTGAAATGCATAATGTGTGGGTAACACCTAGTATGCATTGAGCCCTTGATAACCAGTGACTATCTTCTTATGTTTACTGGCTGTCACGCTTAAGTTTTATTCTCTGGTACTAGATGGCTAGAATAATAAACAATGGAAATAACTTAGAAAAACCATCTAGGTATTAGAAGAAGGACCTGAGGCAAAAGTCAATGGTAAGGAGAGGAGAAGAGGAACACATTTTTTGTTAGTTTGTTTTATTGTGGCAGAGACCCCGTTATTCACTGTACTTGGAAATCGAGATTATATTTTGTTTATTTAACCAATGTACTTTTCTAAGTTCTAGAGATACAGTGATGAATAAAACAGACCAAACCTGGAATGCAAGGGGAAACTCGATGTAACAAGTGCTTTAAAGAAATAGAGAGAAATGGGATGAGGGCGGGGAGCTCTGTATTTGCCTGGGTGAGCAGAAAGGGCTCTCTGGGGAGATGACATCTGAGTTAAGGTTTACATCATAAGGAGTGATCCTGAGAAGATTCGAGGGAAGGACGTTCTGGGTAGAGGAAAAGAATAAAGATGGAGAGCCTTTGAGAGAGATAAGTTCCACCAAATTCTAGGAAAAAGAAGGCGACCAGTGTGTGTCAGCAGGGGAGGGGCAGAAATAGGCGGAGGGGCAGGCAGGGGCAGGAGAGGTGTGTGGGTCTTCAAAGTCTCCAAGACCTTTGCCACGGTTTGACAGTCTGACGCAAAGCTTTGGAAGGTTTGGGGCCCCCGGATGACATAATCTAATGAATGCCCAGTTGTCACTTTGCCTGCTATGCAGAGACAGAGCTGTTGTGGGAAATTCTAGAAACAGGTGGAGCTGTTGGGAAGCCACGCACTGGTACAGAGAGGCAGCAGGGTAGCAGAGGGGGTGATTCAGCACTGGCAGGTCGACCAGACGGCACAGCTCAAGGAGAGGGATTTATGGGGTCTGATGTTTGCTTTGCCCACCTGCTGGCCTTTCTCCATTTCTCTCTTCCTTTGCCTTCTCTCCTGTGGCTCCCTGCCTCCCAGTGATGCCCTGAAGCCTGGATGGATGAGTTTACCTCCCCCCACACCTACACAGCCAAGCAGTATCCCTCCTTTCAGTGCCTTAGCAGCCTCCTTACCTTTGTTCTAGCACTTAGACCACGTGGCTTTTTTTTTTTTTTTTGGCACTTTTAGGTGGGGCCGGGTTTGAACCCACTACCTCCGGTATACGGGGCCAGTGTCCTACTCCTTTGAGCCACAGGTGCCACCCCCACATGGCATTCTTGATGACCATTTAGTTGTCTGCCTTTCCTTGTTAGACTCCTACAAGCTCCTTAAGAGCAAATGTTTGAACAAAATAATTGTCCCTTATACTGGTTGAAATTAGCTTTGAGAGATGTAAGTTTAAAAAAAAATCACAAATGTATTGAAGAATAGAAATTCAAAGGAGGTAGCTAAACATATAAATGAGAAAAAGGAAGAAGGAAAGAAGGAGAAAAAAGAGAAGAAGGAGAAGAAAGAAAAGAAAAACAGAAAATCCCCTGGAGAAATCCAGTGGTACTGAGTTAACCGCTTCATAAAGGTCTCTTTGGAAAAGTGTTTTTGTTCTGTAATGGGAGTCCAGGACCTCTGTTGTTTTAAAAGCTTTATGGGTCTGTACTAAATGGGGTGCTCTATAAATATGTAAGTCCCTTGCCTGCCTTTCACTAGTTTATCGTAAACTTTCAAACTCAACAGGTATTGTGTTTATTCTGGAATAGAAACAGCTACCAGAGAAGCTGTGACAGTAAGTTTAATATTCCCTAAACCACATGAGTGATGGAGGCATTTCCAGACAGGATCTGGACCCTATTCCAAGCTATAAACATGCCTTCTTACGTATGGGGAGACCTGGTGTAAGTGACGTCTGGGTCATACCATACTCATCCTTCTATCCCCCCTGGTGAGCATGGTGGCCGGCACCCTGCTGACTTTTAATCAATTGTTTGACTTGGCTATGCCCCTGGATAGTGAATTCACACACGTGGGATGTTCAATGCCAGTTGGGTGGATTCGGAGTGAAAGGCTTCCTTCTCATTTACCAGCTTAGCAATGTAAAAACAAGGTTGAAAAATGTACATTTGTTATTCTCATATTCAGGATTTAGCACTCTTACCGAAAAAAAAAAAAAGAACAGAGCTAAACCACATTGTAGAGTGTCGTTTAGGTGGTACAATAATTGCTCTGTGATCTGTAAATTCTGTTTATTAAGATGAATTTCTCAAGGACTTCTTCATGTTAAAAGGGAATGGATTCTGGTCACCTAGTTTTAGTTACTGTGTCTACTAGAAAATAATCAAATCACACCTCTCTTAGAATATTCTGATTTTAAATTCTGGGCTCGCTCAAATCGGCCTATTTTGAGGGCCTCTTTGAGGGCCTACTGTGTCTCAAAATAAGAGAAAATAAACTTCAAAGTAGGGTTGTCTGAGCCTCCCACTCTTATTCAGATACCTTCTGGGATTTATCTATTTGGCTTTGGCACAATTGACTCAAAGTCACCCACCCAGAATTGGTCTCATAATCTCTATTTCCAGACCTACCTCTAACTTCCTGGGGTTGTGTCCCTCCTCCTCCTCCCATTCTTAGTTAATAACACCACCATTCAATGGTCGCAGCAAGCCTTTTTCCTTCCCTTTCCTGCATTGTCCAGTCAGTCGGCAATAACTTCTCAAGTAGTTCTCAGTCCACAGTCACTGTTCATGTCCCCTGCCCATCCTTTCAGCCTCTGCGCTCTGGTTTAGACTGGGAGAGTTGCTGCTGAGTCAGCACTGAGCACATTGACCAGAATGCAAATCTGACCTCGGTGCATTCTAATAGAGACCTCTTCTAATGGCTTACCCCACTGGGAAGGTTGACAGTGGTGCTTAAGTCAGAAATAAAAATCCCTTGAGGGCTTCTCTGGTCTCTTCTCATACCTTAGAGCCAATCCATAGGTGACCCTGTAGGCTCCAAAATATCCAGATCCCCCCAGCCAAGGTGGCTCTCACCTGTAATTCTAGCACTCTGGAAGGCCACTTTGCATCAGGATTTTGATTGTTTTTATTAAATTATAACTGTATACATTAATGCATTTAGGGGGTATAATATGCTGATTTTATATACAATTTGGATTGCTTACATCAAACTGATTAACATAGCCTTCACCTCACTTACTTAATTATTGCGTGAAGACATTTATATTTTACTCATAATAGCTTTGACATGTACCCTTATAATATACACCATAGGTTAGGTCCCACCAATTACCCTCCCCCTACCCACCTCCCCCAAATCAGGATTTTGAGACCAGTCTGAGCAAGAGTGAGATCCCATCTCTACTAAAAGTAGAAAAATCAGCAGGAATTTGTGGGGGGCACCTGTAGGCCCAGCTACTTGGGAGGCTGAGGCAGGAGGCTGGTTTCATCCCAGGAGTTTGAGGTTTCTGTGAGCTAGACTGTTGGTACTATAGCCTGGGGCAACAGAGTAAGACTCGGTCTCAAGTAGAAAAAGAAAAGAAATCCCAGATTCTACACTCTTAGTCTTCACTGTTTGCACGTGGTCCAATCCACAGCCATATCTCCCGGGATCATTGCAGTAGGTGCCTAACTGGTTGTGTTCCAGACCACGCTTCTGCCAGCTAGAGTGCTCCTGCCCGGTGTTGGTTCAGTCTTCTCGACTGGTTTTTGGTCTCAGAGTCAGAAGCAAGTTCCCTGAGCAGCCCAGCACACCCTCCCCAGTCTAGCCTCACTCTGCTGTCTTGCTCCGATCTCATTTCCCACCCAATCCCTGTACTCTCCCTGAATGGCTCACCGGCCTCTGCGGTTCCCAAGCCCCACAGGCGCCCCTGCCCAGTGTTCTCTTTGCCTCTGCCTGGAACATTCTCCCCAGGTATCAGAGCCTTACTGTGTCTCTTCTCAAGTGTGCCCTTGTCCAACAAATCTCCCTGACAATGCTTTTCACACATAAGGACCCCTTGCAAACCAGGCTCCTCTCACTCGACCTCATCTTTATGCACAGGATTTAGCAGCACCTGACATAGGATGTGTGTGTTTACTGCTGTCCTAGCGCTCCATGCCAGAGGCGACCCTGTGTGGCTTATGCCCAGAGACACTGAAACGCATATTGACTAAGTCAGTATCACCTTGGTAATGGCCAATCTCACTCCTTTAAGAAATGTTACGTTCTGGTTGTCTGATGCTGCCAACCATGTTCTGGAACAGAGAGCAGCGGGCTGAGGTGCTGTAGGAGTGGGGAGAACCCGCACCTGGGCCCTGGCCTGTGGTCTGCTCTGTAGCACCATCCTCCAGAGCCCTTCCTGGCCTCTACCTCCTGCACTTGGCCTCCGCTCCATTCAAAGCTACGCCACACTCAGTCTTGTCCCTCTGCAGTCCCGCACTGTACTGGACAGCATCTCACACGCAGCAGACACCAGAAAATACCGAGTCACTGCTTTATTTAGGTCTAACCTTTTCCCCTGGGTGTATCCAAATTGCTACTTAATTATTCACCAGAATAGGCTGTGGCTTGATGGATAAACGCTGCAAGTCTGGAGCCAGATTTCATAGAATCAAACCAGATTCTACCACTTAGAGTTCACTGGCCTTGGACAAGCTGTTTACCTGCTGATGACGGAAGCAATCCCAGCTTTCAAGGATTATTATGCAGATTAAATCCAATAATTCTTTAATATGCTTGCAGAACCTAGTCCTGACTGACATACAGAAAAAGTTAGAGTAAACGTTAACCATAATTTTTGTTAAGATTTCTTTAAAACTCAGTGAGGTATGGTAGCTCATGCCTGTAATCCTAGCACTCTGGGAGGCTGAGGCAGAATTACTTGAGTTCATAAGTTCTAGACCAGCCTGAGCAAGAGTGAGACCCCGTCTCTACTAAAAAATATGAAAAATTAGCCAGGCATTATGGTGGGCACCTATAGTCCCAGCTACATGGGAGGCTGAGGCAGGAGGATCACTTGAGCCCAGGAGTTTGAGGTTGCAGTGAGCTAAGATGATGCCACCGCACTCTACCCAGGATGACAAAGGGAAACGCTGTCTCAAAAAAAAAAAAAAAAAAGATTCCTTTAAAACTCAAATCTTGCTTAAAACACAAATTGTTCTCTTTCTTCTCAGAAAACTAAGTATCTTTTAATTACCACTTGATTTAGTTATATGTGTATTAATTTCTTATCCTAATGTAAGTTACCAACTCCTCCATGTCTTAGATTAATTTATATATAAAATAAACAGATATTACATGCAGGTAGAAGGATTATGTTTATCCACCCCCCCTCAGGCTTTACCACCTCTCTCCCCTGCTCCATTTTTCTGCATACAACTTCTGCCCGATTGACACACCATAAAATACTGTTTGTTCATTATCTTTCCAAACCCCTTGGAGGGAGGAATTCATCTTCTAATGAAGGAAATTTCCACATGAACATAGGTGGAGCAAATAGATACTGAACCCCCACGTACCTATCTCCCAGATACAGCAGCTAGAAGCTTCTTGCCAGTCTTGTTTTGTCTGTTCCCCACTAACCCTCCTCCCCAACTTGGAAGTACTAAAAGCAAATCCCAGATATCATGTAATTTGGCCCAAAAATACTTCAGTATTTCCAACTGATAAGGACACTTTTCATTATAACCACCATACAATTAGCACACCTAATAAAAATAACAATTTATTGTATAGAACAGTAGCTTCTTACTGTCAGCTCTCATGCTGTCCGTAGTCGAATTCTCCTGTTAAAGTGGGGGTTTTACATCTGTTTTGTTCACTGCCATATGCTTTGTACACAATAGGCTCTGCAGTATTGAAATGAATGAATGTATGGCTTGTACTCTAAAAGCATTATTGCAAAGTATCTCAAGAATAGGAAAAAAAGTATCCAATGTACTCAGCCCTACTATGAAACCAATTTATAACTTTCATATGAAAGCTATAACCCAAGAAGAAGGGGAAAAGGGATAGGGAGGGGAGGGGGGAGGATGGGTGGAGGGAAGGTAATCGGTGGGACCACACCTATGGTGCATCTTACAAGGGTACATGTGAAATTTACTAAGTGTAGAATATAAATATCTTAACATAATAACTGAGAAAATGCTATGAAGGCTATGTTAACCAGTTTGATGAAAATATTTCAAATTGTATATAAAACCAGCACATTGTACCCCAGGATTGCATTAATGTACACAGCTATGATTTTTTTTAAAAAAGCATTATTTTTGTAAGATAGCACCATAAGAAATATTATAAATGGTGAGCATGATCTTGGGCTAATGAAAGAAAGCCCACTTGACTAATAATGTAGCCAAGGCATAGATCTGATGTTCATGAGTACTGGACAGTGAGCACCAGTGTCCTTCAATTAGCAGATACCTCCAGAATCCTGACTTGGGAGGGGCTGTGTCTACCCCTGATTCTCTTGCTTCAGAGGGGTCTGAGGTCCCACCCCCCCACTTCTTAAACAGGAAATGGAAGTCACATTGGGTTGTACTTAGAGTTGGATGGACTGTCCTTTGTGTGCTGTACTGTTTATTAGCGAGTTCTTCGTCCGCAAGATAGAGGTAATTATTACTGTATGGGATTGTTACGAATACGTTCTAATGGTGGGCAGAGTGTTACAGAGTTCTTGGTCTTTAGCAGCTATTCATGGGCACTTGTTGTCTTTCCCTTACTGCCAAGTCACTGTCACTGGCAGCCTCTAAGCAAGAGTTCCCAAGACAGAGGTGAAGACCCCCAAGCATTGATTCGGGGGGAAAGGGCCTACCAAGAGGACGCTGGTTGTCAGTAGTGCCACCCCCGCAGCCTCCCTGCCCTCCATCCATTCTGCCTCTTCCTCGCCCATCTCTTTTTGGAGAAGCAGCCTGTAGTTTTACTCTGGTCAGTACACTGTCCTGAGAGTTTGAAGAGTTTTTATTGCTGGTAAGGAGATTTAAAGAAATGCTTATAGTTCTACTTTCTCTTTTGGGTAAATACTGGGGAAAAGGACATGAAAGTCAATGTTGTACTCTCCTCTAAGTTTGGAGGACTGTATCACCTCTCCAAAATCAGAGCTCTATTCCTCAAACCCCTGAGGAATGCCTGAGTCACACTTCAGATCCATACCTAAGTAAGACTGTTGTCGGGCACATTGGGCTCCTCCATTAATTTCGAGGTCACAGCTGGTCTTATCTGGGCCACACTGGCAAATCATTTCTCATAATAAGTTTGGATACAAGGTTCATTTTTCCTCTCTGCCATTCATCCAATATGCGGAAATGCCTTTTCCACCTCGTGGTTTGTAATAGTTGCTCTGTATCTCCAAGACTGCACCTTGGTCCAAGGCAAATCAGCTGGTATTTGAGACGAATAAAGCTTTGGATAACCTATAACCTCTTCAAAGCTCAATCCCCTGCCCTAGTCCAACAGTTTCAAGGCTTTAGACCCAGCCCTGATAACTGCATCCCAGAAAGTGCACCCTTGAGCTTTTTCTGCATCCTGTGTCGGTGCCCCCCGCCCCATAAGCCCCAAACCCAGAGCTCGCTGCTCACTCTCGTGGCCTCCTTTGCCCTCTGAAAGCTGGCATCTGCTTTATTTCTTTTCTCCTCCGTCACAGCCCTTCATCTTTCTAAATCTCTCCAAAAGAAATCTTACAATATGCATTTACTTAAAATTCTCATAACAGAAAAGAAATACAGATATAAATTCACACAGGCTAGAATTTCTCCTGAGCAGAATCAGGCTGAGGAGGGATTACAGTGGTCAAATCCACTGTAAAGGAGAGAATGGGAATTCTGCACCAGGAATAATGACTTAGGACTACAAGTGAGGGAACACAAAACAGTAACACACGAGAGAGAGAAACGAACTTTTTTCTCACAGATCTTAGTAGTTTCAGGGCTAGTAGTTGGTTCTCTGCAACCAGGGACCAAGCTCCTTCTATCATTTTGCCCCGAGAGATGACATCTTGATTATCGACAGCCATATATCTAGTTAAGATTCAGGATTGCATTGAAGGAAAGAGTAGCAAGTTGGGAGATGGCTCAGTTGGTCAGAGAAAAGGAAGGTGCTGTCATGAGATGAGGCCATGAGAGGCAAGGCTGCCTGTGGCTGGCATCGCTGAGCTATACTGCCCACGTGCCAAGCAAAGCTGGGGTACAAGGCAGCTACTGAAGTTCTTGATTAACTGCTGGG
>CAUYQV010102576.1:0-18275 GCA_963574575.1 Galagoides demidoff
CAAGAGTGAGACACCATTTCTAAAAAATGACCTTGTGGCATGCACTTGTAGCCCTGGCTACTCAGGAGGCTGAGGCAAGAGAATCACTTGAGCCCAAGAGTTTGAGGTTTCTGTGAGCTAAGATGCCAGGGCATCAACCCCAGGGTAACTGAGTGAGACTCTGCCTCAAAAAACAAAAAAAAAAAACTTAGCTTTTGACTTAGACTTAACAAATATTTTAAATCAAGTTTCACCATATAGCTAGTTCCTAAGACTGGCCACTGTGATAATCTTGGCCATCTAAATGCTCTGTTGGAAATGGTCTTGGTATTGTCTTTATTTTTTTATGAAATATAATAGATGATTAGAATAAGCAGAGTGAAAGGAAAAAAATTGAAAGTCAAATACTTACTGATTGCTTTCAAGCTATTTTTAGTTGCTTCTTACTCAGCCATGCATCTATAGAGTAAAATCCCTGACCAAGCTTAATTCCTCGTTTCCAAGATCCTTGTCAATTTACGATGTTAAGCTAGCGCTCTTCTCATTTTAGAGGTCATTGTCTGGTGTTAATGCGTAAGAGCTGAAATCGATGGAGAAGTGATATCCTTTTTTCCTCCTTCCTAACAATGTCATTAGTCCTTGTTCAATGGGCATGTCACATATCTTCCTGTCTTCTTACCAAAAAATATTGCTGAAGCTTTGCAAAATACTTTAAAATAATTTTTTTGAAGAATAGCCAAATACTAGACTATGAAGACAAGAGTCAGCTCTCTAGTCAAAAATCTTAGTGAGGATTCCCAAGGTCATCTTAATGAAAAATGTAAGAAAATATTAGAGTTTGAAGCATATCTTTCAACTCTGAAAATTACTAACCCTCAGACCTCAAGTCACTTACTCAAGCTCTTTGCACTTTCAAAGTATGAACCCACACTCCTGGGTTCACAAGGCTCTTGTTTGATTCAGGAGGAGACTTACCTGTCTGGGGAATCACAGAACCAGCTAGCTGTTTTTTCCATGTTTCTTATAGTGACGTGATCCGAGAAATTATCCCACCCAAGGAAATTTAACTGCAGAATGACAGTAGAGGGAACTCTTTAGAGAGCCGGCAATTTGGAGGGTGGGAAAAGCATGGGTCTTGATCCAGAACTTACCTGGGGACAAATCTGATCTCGGGTATGTAGTCTCAGGTACTCAGAGCCTCACTGTCATTGTCTATAACACACAATAAAGCACATAGCATTTTAAGTGTGGGTACACACAAGCCAGAATACAAAAGATTGTTTTTAGAGCTAAGGAAACTAGCATCCAAATAAATTATGTCATCTGAATAAATTTGTATTATTTGGGAGTGATACCAGAACTCAAATACAGATCTTGCCAATCCGTCTCTAATACTTTTTTCTACAATAAAGTGAATTTTATTTGGGCCACTGACCCCTTTGAGAATCTGATAGGTCTCCCAAAAAAGCAAACGTAATTTTCGCATATAATTTCAGCAATCCATGGATCTCCTAGGGGTTCATGGACTCACATTAAGAACCCCTGTGCTACAGACTGTGGTCTCTCTTGAATATATCTGAGTGCACTTGTCAAATGAGAATATAATTTTTCTTCCTTATATCAGAAGAGAAAGACAGATTTTATGGCACTACAGTGGTTTGGAAAAAGTCTTTTAAGTGACACTGGAAATATAATTCTTCCTTCACACTGTCATGGTCTTTAAAATACTCCAGAGATGCTGAAGATGTCCCAAAATCAGAGCCATACTCAGATGTCCATTCATCAGATCCTTACCAAGGGCCCCATGCATGCCTGGCTCTGGATGCACAGTGCGGCCCGAGACAAGCCCTTCTCTTGTGAAATTATGTTCACCATGAAGGAAGAGGAACAATAAACAAACAAATACACCGTGCTGGCTAGTGTGGAGCGCCACTAAGAAGGTGCGACCAAGAGTGTTGGGTTGAAAGGAAGAGACCACTGCATACTGCATGGACAAGGAAGGCTCCTCTGAGGAGTGGACATTTGAGACGTGACCTGATAGATAAGAAGGAGCTGCCAGGGGAGGTTCTGGGGCACAAGTGTCCCATGCAGAGAAAACAGCTTGTACTGACCCTGAAATGGAAATGGACTTGGCATATGCTACCATGGTAGGAGTGGGTCCCCAGGAAGGCAGGTGGCCCAAGATGTGGCTGGAGAGGTGGGTGGTACCCGACCCAGTAGAGACTTTGGGTTTTATTCTATGTGAAATGGGAAACATTCAGGGGCTTGGCAATCAACATGATCTGATTCATATTTTTAATATACCACTTAGGGTAACATGTGGGATTGGCGCGTTGGTGGCAAAAGTGACAGCAGGAAGATGAATAGTCTAGAAAAGGGATGATGCCGGCTGGGTCAGGGTGATGATGATGGAGATGGAGGAAGAATCAACAAACCCAAGGGATGTGTTTCAGGGGTTGAGACCATAAACTGGAGGGCAAGGAAGAGTTAAGCTAAGAATGATCCGTTTCTGCCAGAGCAACTGGAATCGCGCTGAAGCTGTTCTCTACGTGCGGAAACCTGGAGCAGAGCAGGTTTGGGTGAGGGGCGGGAGTTGGGATCAGATGTGGTAAGCAGGCAGCCAGACAGGTGAGTCTGGCGCTTTGGGGAAAGGTCATGGCTAAGGACGTGAATTCAGAAGCTATTTCTATGACATGGTATATAAAATCATATGCCTGGATAAAATTAACTAGAGAAGCATGGAGAGAGGAAGAACAGGAGATGGCACAGGTCCAAGCCCCGGAGAAGGCCAGAGCAGAGGCCAAGCAGAAGAGCTACTGCCAGCAAAAGAGGCTGAGAGCACAGGCAGAGAGGTGGGAGGCAAACCCGGAGGGCGCTGCCATGGAAGCCAGAGGAGCAAACATTTCAAGGCGGAGAGACTGATCACCAGTGGCAAATGCTCCTAAGATACTGTGGCAGAAACTGCTGATTGTCCCCTGTGCCCATTTTCCCCATTTTTCTTTTAGCAATAAAAACCACTGAGTTATAGCTGGGTACAGACCACCCCACCACGATGTAGAAACCGCGTCACCCTCTCTCCTTTGCAGCTAGGTGCAGCCATGTACGTGGCCGGGTTCCAGTCAGTGGGTGTGAGAAAAGGGAACTTATACAATCTGCTAGACTTGGCTTTAGTATATCGGGCTTGTAGTTCTTCATTCTGTCTTCCTGGTTCCCATAAGCTGGGATGTGGGCGTGGAAGTGACTCGGCTTCAATCATGCACGGGAGGACAGTCATCTAAGGAATATCAGAGAAGCTGGTGAAGGGAGCCTGGGTTTCTAAATGCTGCTGTGAGGCAGAACTGCCCACCTGCTGTGGGTGGTCCACCTTCCTCTGGACTCTGCTGCAAAGGAAAGAAGTTAAACTCTCTCTAGCATCACTGTATTCTGGAGTCTCTGTAGGGATAAGTCCACCAGCCCTGTGACTGTGCGCCACGACATGAGGGGAGCTGGTGCTGCGGGCAGCCGGAGAAATCCTTAAGCCATCACGACGCCGGCGATCTGGTGCTTACGTGGCTGTGCTCAGAGGTGATTGTGAATGCTGTATCCCAACTAACCCAATCCAAGTGTACCCCCAACTAAACGCTCCCTTATCTGTATCCCCAAAATGCTCACAGTCCCTCTGACACCTTCTTACTGCAGGAGATATGACAGGAAGAAAGGCCGGGTGGAGAGGGACAGCGCTCTTCCTTGTCCCCGTAAAACGTGTCACCGTAACACTTGTCTCAGTCTGTGTTCTCTGCCCCTTTTTCTCTGAAAGTGACTATCCTTGTCCCTTTTCATTTTTAATCATTATTAACCTTAAAACTTTTGCTTACTATATATTAAGACATATTAGAGTGGTTTGAAAGTTACTCTGAGAATGTACCTGCCCAAAAAAAATCTGACCATGTGAACCTCATTGACTCTTCAACAACATGGGTTTAAACTGCCAGAGGTCATTTATGCTGGAATTTTCCTTGGCCTCTGCCACCTCTGAGACAGCAAGACCGAGGCCTCCCCCTCAGCCTACTCAACATGGAGACAATGAGGATGAGAGACCTTTATAATGGTCCACATCCATAAGCAGCAAATATATTGTCCCTCCCTAGGATTTTCTTAATACCGTTTTCTTTTCTCTAGCTTACTTTATTGTAAGAATGCAGTATGTGGTGCATATAATATACAAACATGTATTAATCAAGTGTTTGTGTTATTGGTAAGACTTCTGGTCAACAGGGGGCTTTACGTAGTCAAGTTTCAGTGAAAACAAAGGTTATTCATGGCCTTCCTTCCCTCCTTTCTTCCTATCCTCCCTGTCTCCCTCCTTCCCTCCTTTCTGAGACAAGGTCTCTCTCTGTCACCCACATTGGAATACAGTAGTGTGATCACCCCTCACCCTAGTTTCAAACTCCTGGGCCCCAGCAATCCTAGCTGGGACTAATAGGTGTGTGCCACCATGCTCAGCTCATTTTTCTTTAAAAAATTCTGCAGAGATGGATGTCTGGCTATGTTGCCCAGGCTGGTCTTGAACTCCTAGACTCAAGTCAGGGGTGAATGCTCCTCACCCTGATATTGTTCAGGGATCAACTGTACTTTACTAGAGTCCTTTTCCAGGCCCTACCAAAAAAGTCTGTGCTGGGGAGGGGCCCTGAAGCTTCATGGTACATCTGCCTGGGACCAAAAGACCAGAGGGGCTGATAAAAGGTGAAAAGAATACTTCCCTTCCCGAGCACCCCAGCCCTCCACAGCCCCCAGCCTCCCCAATGCACCTTCCCTTCCCTGTCCCCATCACCACTTCCTTTCAGGTAAAGGCCCAGCACTGGGTTTGGCTAGAAACCATAAATTCTAATCCTTTGGTTACACACTGGGGTCAGCGGTCTCTTTGAGGCTTGCTTTCTGCTTCACTGTGGGCTAGGGGTTCCCTTTGCAGGCTGTGAATGAGGAAGCAAATGAGAAGAGAAACGCGTGGGAGAGGTGACCAGACCAATACTTACAAGGCCACAAATGAAGAAACCAGCTTCTAAAATAGCTCACGAGTATTAGATTCTCAAAAGACAAACAGCCCCACACGCCTGTTACCGCTGTTGATGTGAAGGCAATAACTAAATCTCTCTCCGGGCGCATCTGACTGCAAGTCCCCTGGTGTCCCCTGCATTTTGTTGACTAGGGCTACCAACACAGCTGCCTCTTCAGAAGTGTCTGCATCACAGATCTACTTGAAATTCCCCACCCCCCATTGGAATATTCCCTTAAATTCTTCCAGGAGGCTGGTTAACATGTAACTGTTTTATCAGGAACTGATACATGAACAGAGTTAAGTTTCTAAAATTAGCTTAACAGTCTACTTAGGGTACTTATCAAATGGAAGGGAAGGCAGGTATGTTTTCATGGTGAAGCTAAATCTGGAAAGACAAGACCAGTGCCATGCATAGTAGTAGGAGAGTATCAAGTACAGCATAGGCCAGGAAAAAAACCTAATTTCACAAATTAACCTAAAGGTGAACCTTCATTTGTATAATTTTGTCCTGTTAGCTGCTGGGGGAAATTAATTACTCATTAAACAGGAATTTGAGAGGAATGTTCTCTCTCTGAAAATTTGAATCACTCCATTAAGATGAAACATCGTTTATGTAGAATATTTCTGCTTTTATTTGGAAAAATAAAGAAACAAACCTAAAAACCCTCATTACCAAATTAACATCTGTGGAAATGCCAGATAGTAGAAAACTGAAGTATATACTTACATATGAGGGAACGTTTCTCTTCCACCCCAAATTATCCTTCAGAAAGTGGATAATTACATTCCAATCCTTACCGAGTTGTTATATGGATCCTCTCCCAGTTATATCATTATCACTATCATTATTACTATTGCTGGAGACAGAGTCTGGCTCCATCGCCCAGGTTGGAGTACAGTGGTGCCATCAGAGCTCACCGCAGCCTGAAGTCCTGGACTCACGTGATCCTCCTGACGCAGCTGGAACCACAGACTCCAGCTAGTGCTTAATTATACTATTTAGGGCCACAAAATATTTCGAGGAAGTTGTACAATTTGAAAACAGGCGCAATCAAAGCTAGTTTGGAATGTTAACAGAATAGGTAAAGAGTCCAGGAATTCTTTTAGCTTAATTGAGGTATAATTTACAAACCATAAATTCATCCATTTTAATGGTACATTTTGATAAGGTTTAGTAAACATACACAGATGTGCAACTCATCCTTACAATCATGTTTCCAAGTAACCCTTCATTGAAAATGTGACTAATCCCTGCTGCCACCCCCAGCATCTGACAACCACTGATGTGCTTTCTGTCACTAAGCTTTGTTCTAGATGTGCCAATGAATCATGCAAGGTGACTCTTTGGCCTTGCTCCTTTCTCTCCTATGTTTTTGAAGTTCATCTACATCATCACGTGTATTAGTGATTCAGTCATTCTTTTTTTTTTTTGCAGTTTTGGGCCAGGGCTGGGTTTGAACCCACCACCTTCAGTATACAGGGCTGGTGCCCTACTCCTTTGAGCCACAGGTGCCACCCACATTCATTTTTTTTATACTTTTTTTTTTATCGTGGAAACATATCTACTAAGAAATTGACCACTCTATCTACTTTTCATTGTGATAAAATATACACAACATAAAAATTTGTCATTTTAAGCATTTTTAAGTACCCATTTCAGTGACATTAAATACATCCATGCCATGAGATGATCACCCCTGTCCATTTCCCCAACTTCATCTTTTTAAATGCAAACTCTGTACCGGTGAAGCACTAACTCCCCATTCAGCCCTGCCCCAGCCCCTAGCAACTACCATTCTACTTACTGTCTCTATGAATTGGCCTATTTTTGCCTCACATAAGTAGAATTATAGAATATGTGTTCTTTGGTGTCTGGCTTATTTCACTTGGCAAAATGTCAGGATTCATCTATGTTGGAACATCAGCCAGAATGTCACCCTTTTCTAAGGCTGAATAATATTCCATTGTATGGACAACATTTTGTTTATCCATTCTTCAGATGATGGACTTTTGGGTTGCTCTCACTTTTTGGCTATTATGAATAATGCTGCTAAAAGTGTACAAGTATCTGTTGGAACTTCTGTTTTCAATTCTTTGGGGTGAATTTATAGAAATAGAATCAGTGGATCATCTGGTAATTGCACAATTAACTTTTTGAGGAACTACCATAGAGCTCTTTCGTTTTCTACTGGAGCCATTGTAGAGGTATATTAAGGTGCCTCTTTATGGTTCTGCTTTGCATTTCCTTGGTATCTAACAATGTTGAACATCTTTCCACACGTTCACTTTGGCCTCTTAGGCACTTTCTTCTCTGTACTGTCCATCTTACTCTTTTGCCATTTTTTAAATTGAGTTGCTAGTTTTCTTACTGAGTTGTAAGAATTCTCTTTCTACTCCTTTTTCAAATATATGCTTTACAGGTATTTTCATCTTTTTATTTTCTCAACTGAATATAAGATGCATACATTTTTAATATGGAAGATGGTCTAATATGTCACATTTTTCTTTTACAATTCAGACTTCTTATGTCCTATCTAAAAAATTTTGGCCTACCTCAAAGTCACCAATTTTTTTCTTTTGTTTTCTTATAGACGTTTTATAGTTTTAGCCCATTCATCTAGGTCCATCATTCATCTTAGATTATTTTTTGTCTATGGGATACAGAAAGAGTATTTATTTTCCCCCAAACATACGTAGTTAATCTCATTCCATTTATTGAAGGGAAAAAACACAAAAAATATTCTTTCTTCCACTGAATTGCAATGGGAAATTAATCATATATGTGTGGATTTCTGTCTGGACTTTCAATCTAGTTCCATTGGTCTGCCTGTCTATCCCCAGATCAACACCACACAGTATATTGATTACTAATTTTTATAGTATGTCTTCACAATAAGTATTGTATATCTTCCAACTCTTTTCTTCTTTTCAAAACTTATTTTGACTATCGCAGGTCCTTCGAATGTGATATTTTAGAATCAGTTTGCCAATTTCCACACTCAAAAGATGTCTTCTGTATTTTGGTAGGAATTGTACTGCATCCATAGTTCAATTTCAGGAGAACTCCATCTTGACAATACTGAGTCTTTCAATCTATGAACATGATGTATCTCCTTCCCATATTTATGTTGATGTCTTTTTATACTAAAACATCTGAGACTACTTGGAGTCATTTTCCGTCGACCAATTTTTTTTAAAACCTCTGTTGATTCTTATTTTCTTGAATGTCTAATAATTTTTTAAGTTGAGAGCTAGTCATTGTAAATAATATCCTGCAGCAACACTATATCCTGCTTTATTTTTTTCCAAGGTTTTTTTTTTTTAATTTGTTTTAGTAACTTATTTATAGTCAAGCTGGGAATTGTCTCCACCGTGGCATACAAGTCTCTGCTCAGATTTATGTTGGCTTTTTTTGAAACTTCATTCTATAAGGCCTCCCTTGCCTACATAGTTTAGTGGTCAGCTAACTATTTGGCAAAGATTGTGCTTAGACATTTTTAGCCCATGAAGCATCTATCCTTTGTCACTCAAGTTGTGTGTGGGTTGAGGAATGTTTTCAAAGGCATAGCAAGTGCTCAAGTCTCCTTCGGAGCTCCCTTTTAATGTGTTCTGTGGGACCTCCTCCATCCATGCGTGGCTTAGCAGTCACCCAGACGTTTGTGAAGAGTTATCTCAGCCCTTCTATAATTCTCACTTCCACTATCTCATGCTGAAATTTCTAACCAGTTTCCATCTGCTTTCAACTGAAATAATAAGTACTGTAAGTTTTGTGCCCATACTCCAAACTGAAATCTGTCACCTCCAGCTGGAAAAATATGTTTTTACCACTTGTGAAAAATAAGTGTACTGCTGCTGGTGGCTCATGGTCCTTACCACCTGAGCTGGGTAAGAGAGACGATGGGAGCCCCTTCAGGTAAGAAGCCCACAGTCTTGTTGGTCTTCCATTGCAATAGCAAACAGTGTATCATGGGGAGACTTTCCCCCAACTTGTCTGCCTTTGATCATTTTCTAGTGCCTTGTGATGGTTTTTTTTTTAAACTTTCTTTAGTTTTCTGTCCAAGGACAGGAAAGAAATTTAACAAAGACTCTGTCATCCTACCTGGAACTTACAAGTATAACTACAGGATTGCAAACTACTAAACACGTTTAAGGGAACAACACTGAAATTGAGTAGGCGAGGGAGATTCTACAAATGCATTCCCCACAGGATCAATAACAACAGGAACATAAATGCCAATAGTACCATTGATTGTCTGCAGAGACATTCTTCTCTCCACTTCTTCCTCTGTAGTATTAATAGGATCAGAATGTATTCATGTATTGAAAGATATATATTTTATGTGTTTCTTCTCAGTTTCAAGGGATGAGGCTTAATTAATCTTAGCTTATCGTGGTCATTTATATCCCTTGAAAATTATGGTGATAAGCATGATCTTATGATAAAGCCCTGGAAAATGAAATAAAAGGATAAGTCTGCCATGTAACTTCTGGAAAGGTTTTTCTCTTCCTCATAAAAGGACATAGAAATTCTCTTACTCCTCCACTTTCAACACATTCAAAAGCCCTGATTCTTGGAGCTGCTCCAAGAGGACAAAAGATATGACCAAGTTACATCCCAGTTTAACTGAGACTGTCCCAGTTCTGGCCCTGAAAGTCCTCTCTGTACCAGGAAACTCCTCAGTCCTGGGACAACCTGGACTGTTGGTCCCCCTACATTGCTCTACTGCTAAATTAACCAGGATTGGTTTATAGTCTGATACTATAAACTGATAATTAATACTATCAGACTTCTTGGAATAGGAATAGTTAATTCTCCATTATTTACATTATCTTTAATCAAACAGTCTATACCTTACAGCTCAATGGTTCCTAACCATTATGGTACTCAAATCTAAAGGGCTCTAACCGATACATTATTATTTACCCATTCCCAACAAGTTAAAAAGAAGTTTGTGGGCGGCACTTTTGGCTCAAAGGAGTAGGGCACCCGCCCCATGTGCCAGAGGTGGCAGGTTCAAACCCAGCCCTGGCCAAGAACTGCAAAAAAAAAAAAAAAAGAAGAAGAAGAAGCTTATCCTAGGAACTTTTAATGCATACTAGAAATATATGTCATGATTTCAGGGGTGGGCCAACTTCAGCTGTCCATTGAGAGAAAATATGCAAAGTGAACTCTGTGAAATGAGTGACCCTCCCCGCTTATAAGAAGCCATATTCCCATCATCCTCGGGGCCCAGTACACAGCAGGTGATCAGTAAATATTTACTGAATGAATACTGTTTATTACTCTTGCTAAAAATTCTCAAGTAGATAAGGAAGTGTCCCAAGATACCAGTAGAGTAAATTAAACAGTGAAGTCAACCCCTTTAAAATACTGATTTGTACATTAATTTTTGATAGATCTGGTATATCACAAATCAGAATGAGCCTGAAGATCTCAATGGGGAACAGTGAACAGGAGAGGGACAGAGGGAAGCAGCTAAGAGCCTGAGAGTTCTGGGGGTGAGGAAAGAGGACTACAGCATGTGAATACTTTAGATAAAGCTAGAAAAGTGTACCTTTAACTATGGGCTAAGGCTTGTGAGTACCTACAAATCATGGAATGTATAATTTTAAGTGGCGTTGGAATATGGCGGGTTGGTCAGGAGAGGCAGACCTTACTGTAACTGAGTAATGCAGATGGTGAATGGAGCTCGGGGTGGTGGTGGTGGTGGTACAGCTAGCAATGGGTCCACTGGGACAGGGCAAGGTAACCCCACAATAAAGATTGAGAAAGGACAGCCAGACTCTGGCAATGATTTATGAGTGTCCAGCCAGCAGGACCAAGCAGAACTGAACTAGCCAGGGGGAGTGGTGTAGGAGTAGAGCAAAGTCTAAGTGACAGATTGTAAGTTTGCAAGTTTGCAGGTGCATGCCTTAGCAGGGTACCAGCAATCCAGGGGATAGGACATCACCCCAGACACAATGACTAGAAGACACCTTACTGAAGACCCAAGTTTCCCTTCTCTGCTTACACCCTTATATTATCTTCTGGAGACAGACCTATTTGATTTAATTGAGAGCCAACATAAAATATTGGATTGGACTCACCTTTAAGCTAGATTGGACCCTTCCTTAATTTTTTATTGCTAGCCAGTGATTGGACATTCCATTAATTTTTTACTGCTAGCTTGAAGACTATATTAGTGCTAGACCAAATAAAAAAAATCTTACTTTTTCCTGTGCATGAGTTATTGTTAAATTTGGGGACCCTCCTTCCCCATGCACAGATTCCATTTGGCCTGGAAGGAGGAAGGAAAGAGGCTGTGTTTCTAGGAAAGCTGGCCCTGGAGAGCTAGAAAAGACTGATGTGAACAGACTTCCTGGATTGCTGAGGCCACAGCTGTGGTGTTTTGATCCCAGAAAACACTGGAGCAGACCTGATCTACTTTGGTGACCCAATCCAGTGCTGCTGGTCTGTGTTGTTCAGCTTTTCTCTGCCCCTAACTTCTTCTCTTTATTATTCTTCATCATGAGCAACTAGCTCGATGGACATTTTTCTACACATTCCACTGGGTAGGTAGGGAGTCAATCACTGAAATCAAGATATCCTTTTCGTACTGGGCTATTTTTCAAGCATTTTCTGCTCTGATTGGCAATCCCACAGTGAGTTCATCTGCACTAAGGTGTCTGATGTTAACGGTATTTTCCTTTCCCAGGGATTTAAGTATAAACGTGAGAAACAATCATCAAAGCCTAGAGTCATGAATTTATGAGGTAATAATTCACATGGTGATTCGTAAGTGTCCCATTACATAAATATCCTGGGAAATGTGTTTTTAAAAATGTGGATTCTCTAGTCAGTTCTGCCTTCCTGAGTGTCTGACCCAGTGAAGTGAGCCTCACCAGGTTCACAGACAGACAGAAAGGGAAGCAGACGTTAGCAGGGGCCGGCGGAGGGAGATGGGGAGTTTTTGTTTAATGGTTCTGCAGTTTCTATTTGAGATGGTGCAAACCTTCTGGAAATGGATGATGGAGGTGGTTGATACCATTGTGAATGTACTCAATGCCACCGAATTAAACACTTAAAAATGTTTAAAATCATAAATGTTATGTATATTTATGAAGGAAGGAAGGGAGGGAGGGAGGGAAAGAGTGTATCCTTACAAATTTTCCACCTAAACAGGTATCCCTGGTGATTCTAGGGACTCTGGCTGGCAGTGCCAGGTGCTCCAAATGCATGAGGAGTCTGGTCCGCCTTTGGCCGTCCCCCTCACCATGTTGGTGCACGGGTGCGCCCACATCACCTCCTTTACAGACCAGCTTCCTCCTCATCGGGGGTGTGGTTGCGTGAAGGCCGAAAGGGCTGATGCACTGATCATTTCCATTTCACAGAAAAACTGGGATGTCAGGTTTATTTCACTTGCTCTTTGGCAGGGCCACCATACCACCCTCTGTCTAGGAGCCCAGCCTTGGTCCAAGCAGGAATTGAACCATGATATCAAAACATGCTCAGCCATCCCTCTTTGGCAGCACTCCAAATTTTCCCCCTATACTCTTGCTCCAGGGTGAGCCCTTCCCCACCTGATGTGTGGTATAGGAGGTAAAAGCTGTCCCTGGTTTCCCAGGCCTGTGGGGTCTTGGAGATGTCACCCATGGAGTGTTCAGAGGTAAAGTGTGAGTGCTTTTCCTCTCACGTACCTTGGTTCTTTGTGTCAATGCTTTTCTGGAAGTCCTATCCTCGTAGCCCTTTACACACGCCTGGGCCAGTGAGTTCTTCAGAGCTCCTACCTCTTGGGGGGGACAGTTGGAATTCTACACATATGTGTCGGAGATTCATGACCCTAAATAATGTTCCACAGCAGGTTTGAACGTATTAGGTGTTTGCTTTCAAACAGATGTTTAGAAGGTTACTAACATTTTTTACAAGTTAGCATACATTTTCCTAAGTTTTTGACACACCTTAATTTTGTGGTTTCAAATGTGAAATTTGATCCTAAAAAAATCCTTCCTAGGTTAGGATCCTCAAAATTCCTTGTGATTCATGTTAATTACTTACAAAATGGGGTAACCCTCCCCCAATGTGTTTTTTCTTTTTTTGTTGTTGCTGTTGAGACAGAGTCTCAATTTGTTGCCCTCAGTAGAGTGCAGTGGCATCGTAGCTTATAGGAACTTCAAATGTTTGGGCTCCAGTGATCCTCTAGCCCTAGGTAGCTAGGGCTACAGGTGCCCGCCACAATACCCACGTAGTTTTAGAGATGGGTTCTCTTTCTTGCTCAGGCTCGTCTTGAACTCCTGAGCTCAAGCAACCCGCCTGCTTTGGCCTCCAGAATACTAAAATTACGGGCATGAGCTACCATGCCTGGCCCACAATATCTCTTTTTTTTTTTTTTAACAGGTCTTTAACAGGTGAGAAAGAAAACAGAGAGATAAGTACATAACCAAAGTCACAGCCTCTTAGTAGTAAAACAAAGATAAAGATTCTGATTTCCTAACTATGGGTATCTGTCCTCATCTTTCTCCTTTAGTTACCTTTTATTTTTATGTTACTAGAGTAATATATAAAAATTGAAAAGAAATCTTAGCACTTCTTTATGAAAATATACTCTGGTTAAAATTTAACAGTATTATATTAATACAAAATTCTTCTAACATACTTATCTTCCATTTCTTATTTTCTTAGGGCTATGTGCATATTACTATCATAACTTCCGTGATGAAACACTATGTTCATTCTTCCAAATACTTGAGAAATAATTTTAAATAAGAATGTGAGAATTACCAGACTCCTTCTGCCTCATTCATTCATTTACGTATCCTGTCAACAGTCAGGCAAAAAATGCTCATGGAGTCCCTCCTTTACCAGTGCTAGGAATATGAGTTCAAATAACCCTGATCCTTTTTTCAAGTTGCCTAAATGTTTTTCATCCTGACTGGCCTGTTTTTTTATTTGCAGTCTTGTAGTGCTTTTGATTTAAAAATAGCAAAGGACCAATTAAATGAGTTAGTTTTAGAATTTTTTAATCATCCTTTCTACGAGGAAACTTTAAAACTTAATTTGTGTTTAGAGTATTCCATTCTACTCCCCTCATCAAGCCACAGGTGCTTCTGATCACTTTAACATGATATTGTAATAGAAAATACATCCCAAACAGAGTAAAAGTGATTTGATCATTCACTCATCAACTGTTGGTTTACTGTGTTGGGTCAAGCACTGGCCCAGGCATTGTGGAGATGTGGTAATGAAAAAGACGGTGCCAGAGGGTGCCAAAAAAAAAGTGTACACATTTTATGAGATGTTACCTATTTATTATTCTTGGAAGCTGAATAGAAGGTACTATTACTCAAGTGTACCAAGACATGCTACACACAACCATTTTACTGGCAATTCATAAACTTTTGGGGAATGATTGATTTTACTTCCAACACACTCTCTTAAAATGTGTATACATTTTTTGCACCCAGGTATATGCTCTGAGACCTGTTGCCATGTCTTCCTCAGCCCACCATGGTTGCACTCACCCATTAACCATCAAAACTGGACAAGGGGCAAGAGAGACACCCAAGTGGATCACTGAGTACCAAACACATTCTTCCCTCCACCATGATGCAAGAGCAGCCAACCTTCTTCTAATGATCAGGTCCATTCTTCTGAACAAGACGGTAACTCATTTCCCCCTGATGGTTCCTTGGCATATGAAGCCCGAAGCACTTAGACAACAGCCATAGCTTAGAGATCAGTTGGAACACTGATGTGTCCCTTGGTAGAGGCACTTCTCTTAGTGAATCAGACTCTTCAAACCCACATCCCACAGAACTGCAGAGCCGAGAAGCACAGAGTCCTCGAGCTGGTCACCAAGAGTGATGGCAACTAAGCTACCTCTCTTCCACCCATTGGCACATGGGCCCACATGTTCCAACAGTGGAGACAGCACCATACAAAGGTCTGATTTAACGTATAGATGGTATTTTGGGAGATAATGTAGAGGAAAATGGGTGCTGGTTTGTGCTACTGGTAAGTTGAACACTTGGCAGTAGCAGTAGCTGGCACAGACTTGGTAAGTGGGAGGCCATGCTCCATGGGCTTTTGCAGATCCTCTGTCACTGTGACTATCTTTACTCTATTTGTGCTTGCATTGTGTCAGGAGTGGAATGGCTGATGACAAGGACTACCTGAGTGGGGTTGTGCTATAGTATCAATACAGAGCCAATCAAGGTCCCCATAGGGACCTCTGAAGCTAAGATGGCCCCTTAGAATCAAGGCTAACGATCTGGAGAGGCCCTTCCTAAGGAGAGCTGACAACGAAGGCCATTTTCTGACAATACTTCCTGCAACTGGAGCAATAAGTCCTTCATTCATGATGTAAGTATTCCTGATTCTATATGAAATCAGCACATTGTACCCCATAAATGCATTAATGTATACATGATCTATGTGTTTATGATGTAATAAAAAAATAAGTCCTTCATTCCTAAAGAGGGTTCTGGGAGGTACATTACACATTCACTACCCAGTACAGGGATAAGGAAAATAAATACTGAAGCCAGAGGTATTCAACCCACAGCCCATAGGTTGCATGCTGATTATTTGAGGGCTATTTTGCTTATCTGTGGTGTTGTATATAATGAAAAGTATGCATGGACCTTTTTGTTGTTGTTCATCAGCTTTCCTTAGTATTTGTGTACTTAATGTGTGGCCCAAGATGACTCTTATTCTTCTAACGTATGGCATAGAAGAAAAAAGCTGGACAGCCCTCCCAGAGTAATACTAGGGAAATGCTGTAAAGGAACAAAGGGTGATGCGATAGAGAGTAACTGTGAGGAAGGGGAAAGTGATAATTTAGAAGGACGGTTTAGATATGTCCCCTCTGTGCAAATAACGATCATACTGAGAGCTAAAGGATGAGAAAATTCAATGAGAAGAAGATCAGGGTAAAGAGTTTTCCAGACAAAAATAAAAGGAAGTGAAAAAGCCTAAGGAAGGAGCAAGTTTAGTTCATTTGAGAAATAAAAAAACGTTCAGTGAATTTGTAGCATACAGAAGGTGGGGAAGTGCATTTGGAGAGGGAGGTAGAGGCCAGGTTATGTATGACCTTTTAGGTTGCCTTTTATTCTAGACAGTTTTAAACAATTGTACTGAGTGAATTTGGGGCAGATAGCTATGGAAGAAACTATTGTATTTTAATTTTCCCAAACCTCCCTCCCCCATAAAAGCATACAGCATGTGGGCTAACTGAAACGTAAAACCATGGGCAATATCCACAGCAAAACCAAGTGAAAAAGTAACTTCATCTAGCCCAAAATATAAGAGAGTTCTATCCTGGCAACCTTAAAATTTATGGGAAATCAGCATTTGTGAAGGAGAAAGCAAAGGGAAGCAATGTAGCTGGTGATGGACTCAATAACTTCAGAATAACCACAGGTGTTCACTGGACAACTCTGCAAGTCAATCTGAGGATGACCGCTAAAACTGGAAAGAGGTGTAACACTAAACAGCAACCCAATGATAAGGGCTTGGGTTGCTGGAATGGTCTGGACAGGCAAACCCTCAAAATTAACTAGCAAAAGCTCCTATCCAGGACAATACCCCATAATGAGGTGAAATTCTTGGAAACCAAATCAAAATTGAGCAGGAGAAAGTCAGTACAGACAAAAGAAAAAAGAAAGTCTGGATAAAAATAGGAAAAGGGAATAGAGCCAGGAAATCTCAAAAAGTAAGCTTTTGTACAGTTGTCCTTTGGTATCCTCGGGGATTGGTCCCAGGATCCCATGGGATTGCAAAAATCTGCAGATGTACAAATCTCTGATATGAAATAGCATAGTATTTCATATGACTTATGCACTTCCTCCTGTATACTTTATCACCTCTAGATTACTTATAATACCTGCTACAATGTAAATTCTATGTAAATAATTGAAATACTCTATTGTTTAGGGAATAATGACAAGATAAAAGTTTATACCTGTCAACACAGATGCTATTTTTAAAAAATATTTTTAATTTGTGGTTGGCTGAATTATGGATGGAGAATCCACAGATATAGAGGGATGATTTTATTTTTCAAACACATTAAAAAAAACAATAGAAAAGGAACATCTGCATTCATGAAGTTGAAAAAGTTTATCAAAAATTCAGAAAAACTGTGTGGGGCCTGTCGCTTAAGTGGCTAAGGCGCCAGCCACATACACCAGAGTTGGAAGGTTCAAATCTGGCCCAGGGCTGCCAAACAATGACAACTAGAGCCAAAAAATAGCCAGGCATTATGGCGGGTGCCTGTAGTCCCAGCTACGTGGGAGGTTGAGACAAGAGAATCTCTTAGCCCAGGAGTTAGAGGTTGCTATGAGCTGTAACCCAGGGTGATAGCTTGAGGCTCTATCACACACACACACAAAAAATCAGAAAAACGAATTCCATGTTAAAATGAGCACTATAAAAGGATTAAGGTCAAATCCCATACAAAGTTATTAAAACAAAAAAGGCAGAACAGCATCCCTAAAAATGATGGAAACATTCCAGAAAGACAAAGGTTCTAAATAGATGAAAAGGATGGGCATGGTGGTTCATGACTATAATCCTAACACTTTGAGAGGTGAGGCAGAAGGATTGATTGAGGCCAGGAGTTTAACACTAGCATAGTCAATATCTAGATCTCATCTCTACAAACAAAAAAATAATTAGCTGGGTATAGCAGTACATGCCTATAGTCCTAGCTACTTGAGAGGCTTAGGTGGGAAGATTGTTTGAGCCCAGGGTTTGGCTGTTGCAGTGAGCTGTGATCACACCATTTCATTCTAGCCTGAGCAATAGAATACCCTGTTTCTGTCTCTCATTCTCTCTTTCTCAGACACAAACAAGAAAAATATAAACGAATACATTTCAAAGCAATATAAAACATATTAAGAAAATGATATAATAGCTAAAAGGATGTAATAGAGCAGGAGAAACCTAGAACAGGAGAACTTTAATATAAAGAGTTAAATAAAGAGGTAAAAAGGATTAGAAAGAAAGTGGCAAATATAAAAGGCAGGCAAAGAAGATCCAACACACATAATAGGAGGCTCTGAAGTAGAAAACCAAATTTAGGGAATATAACAAAGAATAAGAAGTCAAGAAGTTGAGGAAGGAAGGAATGATGAAGGGAGGGAGAGAAAGAGTGAAGAAGGAAGGAAGGAAAGAAGGAAGATCTTTCCCCATTCTTTTTTTTTTTTTTTTTTTGAGACGGAGCCTCAAGCTGTCCCCCTGGGTAGAGCGCGTGGCATCACAGCTCATAGCAACCTCCAACTC
>CAUYQV010102579.1:0-21391 GCA_963574575.1 Galagoides demidoff
GCCTCCCAAGTAGCTGGGACCACAGGCGCCCGCCACAATGCCCGGCCATTTTTTGGTTGCAGCCATCATTGTTGTTTGGTGGGCCCAGGCTGGGGATTCGAACCCGCCACCTTAGGTGTACGTGGCTGGCGCCTTAGCTGATTGAGCCACAGGCGCCAAGCCAATTCAATAAAAAATTAAAAGATCAAACCTGCATATATGAACAGAGCAGTATGCAAATGAAAAAAGATGGGTGATGTGACAAGCAGAGATGGGCAGAGGCACTCCACCTTCAGGGCCCAAAGAAAGCTTTCAGGAGGTCATTGGAATCTGGTTTGGAGGCCAGCACAAGCCTAGACTTCTGGCCCTATGCTGTAGCATCTCAGGCTACCAGGGCTCCTAGCATAGACTGGGTCCCCCAAGGTCCAGAATGGCCAGCACCACTGCTTATGTGGCCTGGGGCCTTTCATTCAGGTAGACATATTGCCTTCTTGAATCCTAGGGCTAAGCTGGTCCTGTGGGTGGGCTTGGGTTCAGTACCACATGCTAAGTGTGGGGGGGGGGTCCCCAATGTGCACATCAGTAGAACAGCTTTTCTGGAGGTCATCATTCCTAAGTGCAGATTACTTCAGCTAGGCTCTGTTTTTTTGAAAGATATTTCAAAGGTTCATGCAGGCCGATCTAGCATTTCATGTGAAGGACAAAAGTCAGTGGTTTGTTGATCTAATACCAGGATAAATTATACAAGGAACTTTCTTCTCCTTGTTTATTTTATTCTTGAATTCTATATTTCTGACTATAGATTTGTGGGGAAAGAGTCAAGTTTCCTTAGTGAGATTTTTACACTTACAAATGCTTCCATTTGGCACTTTACGGATGGCTATGAATTAACTTTGAGAAAAACCAGTAGGAGCAAAGAGACAGGTACTACTTGCTACCTGGTTAATGGAGGTAACTTTGCAGGAAAAATATGTGAAACTATTTTATATAAAAGTTGAAAAGAGTCTCCTGGTATTGACACCATTGGGTATCTCCCCTCAAACACTGGATAAAAAGTTGTGTTGCTTGACTAATCTTTTTGATCAAAGCCAGTTTTCCCAACAAAGCTGAACCCCCTATGCAAAGTCAGAATTACTCCAAAACTCTTGCAACCTGTTAGTTGATGGAGCGTTAGAATTTTGAGAAAATGAAATTATCTAAACTTCCTGGGGAATCTGTAAGTGATACACACTACTAAAGTCTTTCCAGTCAACTTATACTCATAAAATCCATTCCTTTCAGTGTAAGAGGGCTATGTCTCTTTGGTGTTCCCAGAAAACATGTGAAAAAACCCAAAGAAAAACAGATGAACAGATTTGAATCAGGTATTCCGAATCGTGTGATCTTTATAGACTAAAATCATTAATTTATAGACATATTTTGAAACCTAAATCCTTCTCTAAGGATGTAGGATTGATACAGACATCTTGTCTGCAAATTTCTTTTGAGTCAGGTATCAGTCTGTGTTTTGATGACCAGCCTCAGGGTGGGTGGCTTTGCTGGCAAAGCACAAGGAAGAGAAGGGACAGTGGGGTCAGTGAAGGAGGAATGACTGGTGCATACCCATGCTGGGTGGAATGCTGATGAGCCTTCTCACCCAAATTCCAGGGTTGACAACAGAAGTGAAATGGCCCAAGGGAGTGCTTAGTTGGCACAGAGTTACAACACGGCTGGCCTGTGGGATGGAGTATGTCCTGCAAGTTCAGGGAATATATTAATAATTATGGCGATTTCTCTAAAGTCATCCTCATAGCCAAGTTATCTATGCTGTTAAGTTAGAAATGGTCTGGTCACTGGGGCTTTGCGAGCCCAGTTCCAGTGGTTCTCCTACAAAGAACCAATCATGTCTATGTAAAGTATGTTTTCCCCAGTCTACAGAATTGGGGCCAAGGTGCTGGAGTGGAGGTAAGGGCTCCAAGCTACCTCACCCTAATAGGCTTGGAGCCCTTCCCAGAGAGCAAGGTTAACAGACACTAGCTGTCCTGATATTCCTGAGAAAGAAACCCATCTCTATATAGAAATTCCTCCTTACAGTTTAAAATGTAGCTTCATTTTTCTTTTTCACAGAAGAGGGCTGTTTATACCACATGATAAAATTCAACATATGCAAGAATATTTAAAAAAACCTTTTATATTAGTAGTAGGCCCAAAGCCACAAGATTCTATGAATGTTTCAATAAAATTGGATAAATGCATAATACATACACTTGGTATGGGAATGACCTGCCTCTGGTCACCCTGGAGAAAAAGAAAAAAAAAATCATTGTCAGGTTTGAAGAGAAAGAGATCATATTCCCAAAAGACACTTTAAAACATTCTCAAGTACAGCAGCTGTAACGTTTCCCATTCTCTGTACCTCAGAGGAACTCAAAGACTTTCCAGTTAGGGTACGAGCTCCAACCTGTCTGTCTCCCAGACAGTCCCTCCCCCAACAAACCAGGCAGGGTTCCTGAGGCTCACTAACCATCTTGTTTATTTAAACAGTACCTTCCTTACTCCCAGGAATTTAATCCTTAATTTAAAAACAAATCTGAAAACTCATACTTGACTTTAATCCTTGATTCTAATAACTGGTTTGTTTCTTCCTTTAAGCAAGTTTTTCCCTAAAAAGTCTAAGTCAATATAATATGTAGAAACAAGGAGACAAGCTCACCAGATTACCATAAACCCCCTCATCATTCTAGTTCTTCCTCTAGGGGAGGGCAAAAAAGAGAGGACAGGCAAGGTACAAGAAGTTCCCTCCCAGGCCATAGACATGGAAGCTGCTTTTTCCTTTAAGAGGAACAAAATTTGTATTCAGGGTCAGTGTTAAGAAAATTCAGGTCGCGAGGAAGGGCCTCAACCACTCCTCAGCTCCAAATGCCAGCCATTCCAAAGTTAGTTGGTAGAAACACTTCATTTTGGCATTAAGAGATGCTAATAAACAAATCTATTTTCACTGAGCATTTCTAACTTTCAGATGTCCTGATAAGGAGATGGACTGCTTCATGTCTTGCACATTGAAAGACTTGTGAAAAGATGTGTCCTTTGTTATTTTAGGGAGTCACAGTGATAAGGTCACATGTGAAGGGGACAAGTTTGATGGTTGGCTATGGCGGTGGCTGGCCACCTTTCTGAGCTCTGTTCTGACACTAGGAATCATTTGGCAACTTTTTGACTATCTCCAGTCCCTAGTCATCACCTCTATAGTATAAGAGAAACTACCATTTCCTTTTGAGATGATCTCAATGACTCTTTTCTTTTTCAGGAGACTCTAAATAGCCCTCTGACGTTATTCAAGGTAGAGCTAGGCTGCTCTCCAACAGATGGTACCATCAAATCAAATCCCAGTTTTCAAGGACTTGCACCAAGAAATTCATTTCAGAAGTTCTTATTTTGTTCTCAACACTGGACCTGGGAGCAGGTCACTGCTCTTGGTGGGAAAGATTTTAACTAGAAACTCATAGTTGGGTTACTTTAGAGCAGTGTTTTTCAACCTTTTTTAAACTCATGGCACACTTCTTCCACGGTGCACTTAAATTATGTTGATCCAAAAAAAAAAAAAAAAAAAGGCTCAGTGAGTAGGGCGCCAGCCCCGTATATCAAGGGTGGCAGGTTCAAACCCAGGCCTGGCCAAACTGCAACAAAAAACAGCCAGGCGTTGTGGTGGGTGCCTGCAGTCTCAGGTACTTGGGAGGCTGAGGCAAGAGAATCGTCTAAGCCCAAGAGCTGGAGGTTGCTGTGAGCTGTGACACCATAGCACTCTACTGAGGGCAACAAAGCGAGACACTGTCTCAAAAAAAAAAAAAAAAAAAGAAAAGAAAAAAGAATATACTGTGCTTTGAACGTCTTTCAAAACTTAAATTAATTATTATTTTTTTTTTTTTTTGAGACAGTCTCATTTTGTCACCCTTGGTAGAGTGCTGTTGCATCATAGCTTACAGCAACCTCAACTCTAGGGCTCAAGAGACCCTCTTTCTTTAGCCTCCTCAGTAGCTGGGACTATAGGCACCCACCACAATGCCTAGCTATTTTATTTTTTTTAGAGATGGGGTCTCATTTTAGTCTCGAGCTCTTGAGCTCAGGCAATCCGTCCACCTCAGCCACCCAGAATGCTAGGATTACAGGTGTGAGCCACAGAGCCTGGCCTTAATTAATGATGTTTAAAAATTTTTGCAGCACACCTAAGATCCTATCGTGTACAATAGTATGCCACAGTATACGGGTTGAAAATCATTGCTTTTGAGTAAGATTTCTCAACTTCAATATTAGTGACATTTTTGGGCCAGATAACTGTTGTGAGGGCTGTCATGTACGCTGTAGAATTTCTTTATTATTATTTTTTTTAAGAGACAGAGTTTCATTATGTTGCCTAAGCTGGCATCAAACTCTCAGTGTGCTAGCCTCCCTCCCCCAATTTAAAAATCACTGAGGTAGAGAACTGCCGTTAGTGAAGGAAACATAGTTTGTGCCCTAGGCCTGCAGAGGAGGAACAAAAGAGAAGAATCACTACTGTTTAGAAGTTATTTAAAAATCATATCTACCTAAATGACATGAGGAAATGGCATAGCACTCTTGGACAGTTTCCTGGAGTACTCAGCTGTATTTATCAGAGAATAAAGACCTTTCAAAGCAGCTCCTCTGCAATCCTCCAACCTCACTCTCCATAGTAGATGGGCCTACAAGTGTGCACCACTGTGCATGGCTCACTGTAGGACACTTAACAGCATCCCTGGACTCTACTCAACAGATGCTATAGAATCCCTCCACCCCTAGTAGTGACAGTCAAAAATGTCCTCAGACATTGCCAAATGTTCTCTGGAGGGCAAAATCATCTCTAGCTGAGAAGCAATGCTCTAGTGGGAGAGTGCAGACATCCTCTACACATAAGTACACCTTTAGAACCACACATTTGATGAGATGAGCACATCAGCGATGCAGGATACAATAACACATCTGAAGGGCTTGACAAATCAATGACCATGAGCAAGCAAAAGTGCTGATTTAGAAAGATATTTGGGCTTGAAAATTACCTCAGGGGCTTACATGTAACATATGTGTATATATACACAGGGTATGCATTCTTTGTGAAAGCCCAGCAATCCCTTTATGCTGTCCTCACCCTTAAAGGTCCTTCAGGGTCTTTGCCATTGGAGTCTTCTGGGTGCTTACTCTTTTAGGTCCAGGGTATATTGTAATGGTGGCAATGGCCACAGTTGCAGAAACAGCTTGAACTGGAAGGCTCCAAATCCCCATTTCTTCAGGGCAAAGTAAATATGCAAGGTGGATGGAACCCTAGAGGTCGCCCATCCCATTCAGTCCATGGTTTCCCCTCTTTCTCTAGCATGCTGAGTTCAGAGGGGGAGGGGCACTCATGGATTCAGCAGTAGGGTTGGGCCTAGAATCTGTTTCTACATCTGATGGGCCTGGGCTTTGTGTTCTGTGTCCTAACTAAGATTATACAAGGGGCAGAGGGTCCTCCTCTGGGAATTCACTGGCCCACTCACACAGACTCAATAGTCAAGAGTTATGTAAATCTTATGTAAACATCATCCCCACTTCAGATTAATAAAGTTAATTTAATTCTTTAAAAAGCCATTTTGGCAAATGTTAATAGAAGGAAGTCCATGAATAAATGCTATGTCCAAGTGAACTTCAGCTCTGCCAGAGGAGCTGCTTTGAAAGGCTTTTATTCTCTGGTAGATATAGCTGAGTACTCCAGGAAACTGTCCAGGAGTGCTATGCCATTTCCTAATGTCATTTAATCTAGGTAGACAGATTTTTTTTTTTTTTTTTTTGAGACGGAGCCTCAAGCTATCCCCCTGGGTAGAGTACCCTGGCATCACAGCTCACAGCAACCTCCAACTCCTGGGCTCAAGCGAGTCTCCTGCCTCCGCCTCCCAAGCAGCTGGGACCACAGGCGCCCGCCACAATGCCCAGCCATTTTTTGGTTGCAGCCATCATTGTTGATTGGTGGGCCCGGGCTGGGGATTCGAACCCGCCACCTTAGGTGTACATGGCTGGCGCCTTAGCCAATTGAACCACAGGTGCCGAGCCGGGGTAGACAGATTTTTAAATAACTTCTAAATAGCAGTGATTCTTCTCTTTTGTTCCTCCTCTGCAGGCCTAGGGCACAAACTATGTTCCCTTCATTAATGGCAATTCTCTACCTCAGTGATTTTTAAATTGGGGGAGGGAGGGTATGAGGCTAGCACACTGAGAGATATCAGAACCTGGGGCTGAATATAGATTACAGTGGCATCTCATTGCACATACTCCACCAATTTATTCGTCCACACCAACGTAGAATAAGGTTTAATATCTGCCAAGGCAAGTTGTCTTTTATCATTTTCCTTCTAACAATTTCTCAGCTATTCTTTGACATTTTCTCCTTATAAACTTCAGTCTTTTTATCTAAAAACACAGCACATTTTTCCATAAACCTGATCCATTATTTCAAAGCCTTTTTTTTCTGAGACAAAGTCTCACTTTGTCACCCTGGGTAGAGTGCCATGGCATCATAACTCACAGCAACCTCAAAATTTTGGGTTCAAGTGGTTCTCTTGCCTTAGCCTCCTGAGTAGCTGGGACTACAGGTGCCCACCACTACCCAGCTAATTTTAGAGATGGGGTCTTGCTCTTGCTCAGGCTGGTCTTGAACTCCTAAGCACAGGTGATGCACCTGCCACAGCCTCCCAGAGTGTTAAGATTACAGGTGAGAGCCACCATACCCAGCCCATCAATCAAAATCTTTTAATGATTCTGATCATTTTCGTCTTTTGGGTTTTCTTACATACATCACATTGTCTGTATGTAAGACTAATATTGTATCTTTTCCATATTTATCACAATTGTTTTATTTTCTTATCTTATTCCAAGAACCAGAAACTACCAATGGTTTTCCTAGGTTGTTTTCTGTTTATTTTTGGAAGACAGCTTTTTATCATGTTTAAACAGTTTCTTCTTGTTTGGCTGTATTGTGACTATATATAAAGATTTATAGGCTATTACATACTTCATATATCAGAACTTTTGTCATTATACAATGGCCCTCTTTATCCTATTAATGCTTTTGACTTATCCTGAATTCTGCTTTGTTGGATTTTAATATTGACACTCTTGCTTTCTGTTAGATATATTTTGCTCATCTCTTTTTTCCCACCATCTGTTATCACTGTATGGTAGCTGGTGTGTCATAAACTATTATTCGCCTACTCTAATTGTCATTAGCACAGTTTACTAAATAATCCGAGTATTCTTTCTGTATACATGGTAGTATTATATACTTCCATGCCCCTTGAAGTTAGGTGTGGTTGTGTGACTTATTTTGGCCAATAAAATGTAATTTAAAATGAAGTATGTTACTTCTGAGTGAAAACTTTAAGAACTAGTATAAGGTGGGCACAGTGGGTCACATATACGATTCTAGCAGTTGGGAAGGCTGAGACTGGAGGATCATTTAAGCCTAAAAGTTTGATACCAGTCTGGGTAACATAGTAAGGCCCTATTTCTTTTTTGAGACAGAGCCTCAAGCTGTCACCCTGGGTAGAGTGCCATGGCATCACAGCTCATAGCAACCTCCAACTCCTGGGTTCAAGAGAGTCTCCTGCTTCAGCCTCCCAAGTAGCTGGGACCATAGGCGCCCGCCACAACGCCTGGCTATTTTTTGGTTGCAGCCGTCACTGTTATTTGGTGGGCCCGGGCTGGATTTGAACCCACTGCCTTAGGTGTATGTGGCTGGCGCCTTAGCCGCTTGAGCCACAGGTGCGGAGCCGTAAGGCTCTATTTCTAAAACAATGTGGTTTATCACATTCCTTTTCTTCTGCTGTGACAATCATGGAAGCAAAGAGATGGGACTTTTCTTCCTCAGTCTAGATTCTTATCCTCAATAGCAAGGATAAGATGGTTATACTACCCAATATAGTCGCTGCTTTGTCACACGTGGCAATGAGCACATGAAATGTGGCTACTCCAAATTAAGATGTGTTTTAATGCAAAATACACATACAACTTTGAAGAACTAGTAAGATAAAAAGAACATAAATTATCTAACTAAAATTTTTTCCTTTTTATCTTATGTTAGAATAATACTATGGATATAGCTGGTTAAATAAAATAGATTATTAAAATTAATATCACCTGTTTTAAAAAAATTTTTATAAATGTGGCTACTAGAAAAAAATTTACTTTATATATGTGACTCACATTATATTTCTATTGGATAGTGCTACAGAAAAGAAAGCTCAGCCAATCTGTCATAAACAAGTAGCATGAGTGAAAAATAAACTGTTATTGTTTTAAACCTCAGAGGTTTAGAAGTTGTTACTGAAGCATAACAAAACCTATATCAACTAGCACATCCACTCATTAGTCATTTCTCGCTCCTCCTGTGTGAAAGAACTCTGATTTTGTTGAGAGCAAGAATATGCTGGGCTAAATTCTTCCCTTTTCAAGCCTCCCCCTTTTTTTTTTTTTTTTTTTTTGAGACGGAGCCTCAAGCTATCCCCCTGGGTAGAGTGCCATGGCATCACAGCTCATAGCAACCTCCAACTCCTGGGCTCAAGCGAGTCTCCTGCCTCTACACCTCTACCTCCCAAGCAGCTGGGACCACAGGCACCTGCCACAATGCCCGGCCATTTTTTTGGTTGCAGCCATCAATGTTGTTTGATGGCCCAGGCTGGGGATTCGAACCCGCCACCTTAGGTGTATGTGGCTGGCGCCTTAGCCGATTGAGCCACAGGTGCTGAGCCAGCAATTACTTTCCATAAGAGGGACACACGTGGCTAGTGCCATCCCTCCTGGTCTTTTCCTCTTTTTTTTTTTTTTTTTTTGAGACGGACCCTCAAGCTATCCCCCTGGGGTAGAGTGCCATGGCATCACAGCTCATAGCAACCTCTAACTCCTGGGCTCAAGCGAGTCTCCTGCCTCCGCCTCCCAAGTAGCTGGGACCACAGGTGCCCGCCACAACGTCGGCCATTTTTTGGTTGCAGCCATCATTGTTGTTTGGTGGGCCCGGCTGGGGATTTGAACCTGCCACCTTAGGTGTACATGGCTGGCGCCTTAGCCTACTGAGCCACAGGCGCCGCCAGTCTTTTCCTCTTAAATGTAGATAAGATGTCTGAAACTTGAGACTTTGAGATCACTAATAAGCAGAAGGATGAAGGCAAATATACCAAGGACGGTAGATCAGAAAGATGGAAAGACAAAAGAACAGAAAGAGATGGGGCTCCTGATGGCAGCATCCGGCATCTAAACCAGCCCCAGCAACTACCTGACTCAGACTTTTTATGTGAGAAAAATAATCCCCTGTGTAAAAGCTATTGTTTGTCAGTTTTCTTTTACTTGCGGCCAAAATCATTCTTATCTGTTAACAAGGATATTCTTGGAAACAGCACACCGCTCAATCTGTTAAACCAATTTGATAATAGTCTTGGTCTTTTGTTAGGAGAATCTGGTTTATTGAAACTTGTTTTTTTTTTTTTTTTTGAGACAGAGCCTCAAGCTATCCCCCTGGGTAGAGGGCCATGGCATCACAGCTCATCATCTTCATGATGAATAATGATCTTTGGCTTTTTCAGTGATTTTACCTAAACTTCTATTTTGACTGAAATTAATATTATAACCCATTTTCTTTTTGTTTATACTTATATAATATCTGTTTGTTCATCCTTACTTCCACTTTTTTTTTTTTTGAGACAGAGCCCCACACTGTCACCCTGGGTAGAGTGCTATGACATCACAGCTCATAGCAGTCTCCAACTCCTGGGCTCAAGTGAGTCTCCTGCCTCTGCCTCCCAAGTAGCTGGGACCACAGGTGCCCGCCACAACGCCCGGCTATTTTTTGGTTGCAGCCGTCATTGTTATTTGGCGTGCCCGGGCTAGATTCGAACCCACCACCTTAGGTGTATGTGGCTGGCCTTTTAGCCATTTGAGCCACAGGCGCTGAGCCAATAGTTCTGCATTTTTAATACTTATAACTATCAATCTCACCCAGCTTTTTATTTTTTATCCCCTCTCTGAATCATTACATGTCTGAAAATGTACTACTTTTCCCTCAATAGATAAATGATATCTAGGTCACATATATTTTCTGACTTTTTTCTCTCAGTAGCTTATAAACATTTTCTCAGTCTTCTGGCTATAATACTGCTAATGAGAATTCTGATACTAATATCATTGTTTTCTATGAAAATAACTTCTGGTGGCTTGTAAGATTTTCTCTTTATCCTTAGATTTTAGAATCTCAATAGCAAGTATTTATAAGCACCTGCCCCTGCATGCCCCACTAATCCTGCTGTGGATTGGTGAGCACTTCCAATCTGCAGATTTAAGCTTTGTTTTCAGACCAAGAAAAATGTCTTCTACTACCTTCCATCTGTACAATGGGTCTCCTAAATCTTTCCACCCCCTCAAAATTACCATCTTTGTGAATTATAAGATATTTCTTCTCTTGCTTTCTAGAAATTAACTCAGTTCTCAGTAGTGACCATTCTTGTTCTCCTTTTTCTGTTTATTAAATTTTTATATTTAGAAATTATGAGGTTTTTTTTTTAAGTTCCAAATGTTTCCTTTGTACTCATAACTCATTTCCTGAGTTGTGTGTTGAAGTTCTCATCTACCTCTTCCATTAGTTTTACCTTAGTACGTGTCCCATTCGTTTTTCAACTTGGACTTTCTCAGCGAAGACTGCCTTTTTCCTTGCTCACATGAGGTGCAGTGCTCCCTTATTTTCTGGGCAGTTCAGTTCATCATGCTTTCTGGTAAATGGCAAACGGGGGAACACTGCAAGGCCCAGCAAGGAGTGTTGTTTTATGGCCCACCAGAGCCCAAGTTGACAAACCAGGAGATGAGAAAGCTCCTAAACCCACTGGTTCCTCCAGGGCACAAGAACTGAAAGCAATGCAGCTCACCAGGGCAGCACTTCCAAGGACCACACACATCAAGTGGGTAATGCATGACCTTTCATAGGCTCCGTGCTGGCTGGCTGACCTCATGAGACTATGCATTTCAAGTTTTAGTCTGAGGACTCTAGGAGAAGCAAGCATTCTCCTCTGCTTCTCATTGGGTTCTACAAGAACTGTATCCTGTGCTTGCTCTCTCCCCTGGAGATGTCAGGAAAACAGGGGGCCTTAATGCAGTTTTCAGACTCCACACCAGTAGGCTACATAGATTTATCCAGAGAGGAAATTTTCATGGTCAGAGCCACATGCTCAGGCTGTCATCTCCCCAGAATTCCCTTTAGACCCTCATATATACTTAAAAATAACTATTTTTTAATCATAAAATTTAAGTTTATTTTATTTTATTTTATTTTATTTTTTTTTGAGACAGAGCCTCAAGCTTTCCCCCTGGGTAGAGTGCCGTGGCATCTCAGCTCACAGCAACCTCCAACTCCTGGGCTCAAGCAAGTCTCCTGACTCCACCTCCCAAGTAGCTGGGACCACAATGCCCAGCTATTTTTTGGTTGCAGCCGTCATTGTTGTTTGGCGGGCCGGGCTGGATTTGAACCCGCCACCTTAGGTGTATGTGGCTGGCGCCTTAGCCACTTGAGCCACAGGTGCCGAGCCAGAATTTAAGTTTATTTTATAAAAATTAGGAAAGAAAAAAGCACAAAGGAAAGGAGAATATCCTACATATAATCCCACTAACATGAGATAACGTCTTCATATATTGGCATATGTCCTTACAGCCTTATAAATGTTTGTGTGTGTATATGTGTGTGTGTGAAAGATTATATGTATAACTTATGAATATACTCACCTGTGATATTTTAGCCTGCTTTTTACTACATGACATATTGTGAACATTTCTTTACAGCAGTAGTATTTGTGACATGTCATTTTGAAGGGCTAAATGTTATTCGATTATATGATTATTCTACATATTTTTTAACCAACTGCCTATTGCTGAACATCAGGTTGCTTATAATTTGACCATAATCTATGCTGGATGGTACCTTAGGGTCAAATCCTTGCACATTCATAATTATGTTCACAAAGTAGATTTGCCTGCATCAACAAATGGGGATTTTTTAAGGTTTTAAGATCTCATTGTCAAATATTCCTCCAGAAAGATGTAATCAATTAATATTTTTGCCAATAACCTATTTACATCCTCTATCTTCCCTCCTACCACCCTATGCCAAACTCAAATGTTATCTTTAAAAATATCTTTGATAATATGACAGATGGAAAAGGGTATCTCATTATTTGGTTCACATTCCTTTGCTTAGTAATTATGTTGAACATTTTTTCATGTTTATATGTGCAACACTGTTCATATTTTTTTCATGTTTTACCAATTATATTTCTTATTTTGTGAATTACCTGTTCATGTCTTTTGCTATGTTATTTGGAACATAAAATTTTATGTCTTTTGTGTCTTCAATCTCAACTATCTTCATGATGAATAATGCTCTTTGGCTTTTTCAGTGATTTTTACCTAAAGTTCTATTTTGACTGAAATTAATATTATAACCCATTTTCTTTTTGTTTATACTTGTATAATGTCTGTTTGTTCATCCTTACTTCCATTTTTTTTTTTTTTTTTTTGAGACAGAGACCCAAACTGTCATCCTGCATATAGTGCTGTGGCATCACAGCTTATAGCAACTGCCAAGTCCTGGGCTCAAGCCGAGTCTCCTGCCTCTGCCTCCCAAGTAGCTGGGACCACAGGCGCCTGCCACAACGCCCGCCCGGCTATTTTTTGGTTGCAGCCATCATTGTTGTTTGGCGGGCCCAGGTTGGATTCGAACCCACCACCTTAGGTGTATGTGGCTGGCGTTTTAGCCATTTGAACCACAGGTGCCCAGCCCTTACTTCCACTTTTAACTGTTCTGAGTCACTTTGTTTCAGATGTATCTGTTAGACAGAATGTAGGTAGATTTGGGGTTTTTTTTTTTGCAGTTTTTGGCTGGGGCCAGGCTTGAACCTACCACCTCTGGTATAAGGGGCCGGCAACTTAATCCTTTGAGCCACAGGCATTGCCCCGTAGATTTTGGTTTTTTACCTCTTGTGACAAAATTTTTTGTGACTTTAAAAAATTTGATACCCAAAAGAACATAACACACATATCTGTTATTAAATAGGCAGTTAAACTCAATTCTATTTATTGTCAGTTCTTCTCCATGTCTCTGTTTCTCTTTTTGCCTTTCTATTTGTGTGTCTGCTACTGGTTCTTTAACTATTTAATACATTCGAATTCCCAAGAGAAAATGGTATGAAAATGTGAAGTGATTCTTAAAATTCTTCTCAGACATGTTCTTTTGTTTCTAAATGGGGATGACTGAGAGAGCCTTTATCCAAAAAGATTACATTTCTTTTTTTTGAGATTAAATCCAGTAAATGGTTGCATATACTGTCGTATGTTCCTATTAGGAATATTGGTCAAGGATGGGTCAGATGTTACTATTTCAGTCTCAGTGACCCAGTTCCCTAGTACTGACCTTCTGGAGCCCACCATTCTCCTCCACCAGTGGCGGAAGCACATTGGGGCTGCTGGGCGGAGGGGCCTCCACATTGTAATCACGGAAGCAGCAGAAGAAGGAGCTGAGGATGCTGCGGCTCCTCTGCTTCTTTAAGCTGATGTTGCATTGTGAAGCTGCAAAGAAAAACAGAGCACACTATAGCCAACTGCAGGTGTTCCAGTCATTGTAATACAATGATGTAAAATTCCAATGTGCTGTTATCCCCCAGAGTCCTGATTCCAGGGGACCTCTGGAAATGACTCTAAAGGATTGTTAATCCCATACGAATCCTAGGGGCCAGCTTGTCCATGAAGTCTAATGACTGGAAAGAACCCCTTTGCCTTCAGCCCAGCAGAGGTTGCTGGTTCATTAACTGTCCTGTCCTCAGGCTCAGTCACCATCTGCATTCCTGGACCCAGCAAGTGAAGTATTCCCTCCCCACCATGTTACTTCAAAACAAACATCCTTTTCAGGCATAAATCTGACCTGATACTCCCTGCTCACTACAGAAATGTCTAAACACATGGGTTAAGAAGCAAGATATGTAAGGGCACAAAGGAACTCCATTCTTAAACTTCACCATTGGTCAAGAAGTTGAGGGGTACTGGCCCCATGGTGCTCAGGGATGAAAACTTCCATTACACTGAAACACACAGCAGGAGATAGAGGATGGAGACACATGCTTCTGCTGAGCTGGGCTAGCCAGGACACAGCCAGTCTTTGTGAATCCAGGGTAATACTGTGCCTTGGCCTGTCCTGAGCTAAGGCACTGGAGGAGTGACAATCCGTTGTGTTTAACCACAGCTCAAGACAAGCTGCCACAAGTCAGGAATAAAAGGCAAAAATTGGTATAGATGAAAAACAACCCTCAGGGAAGGACTGACAACTTAAGAGGGGCAGGAGCTTTGCCTGGGAATGTAGCTGGGGCTGTCCCACCACATACCATGCCTGGGTGGGTCAGCAGTGCTCTGAGGAGAGGCTATAGGCAAGGACCATGTTTAGAGTTAATAGGAAAATCACCAATGCAGGCAATGATTTAAATCCACATGATAGCTATTCGAGTTTATTTCTCCCAAAAAGCAATTCTGGCACAATTCTGCTTTTTGTGAACTTGTAAGTCATTTACATAGTACCTTTTCCCCCAAGAGATCACAAAATCTTTGTTACAAGTTTTAGAGTTTTCTTGTGCTGGCAGCAAAATTGAATTTATTCAAATGGAAATTCTGAAAAAGGATTAAAAGCTGTTTTTGCTAGAAAAAAATTAGCACGGTAGTGTGTACCTATAGTACCAGCTACTCAGGAGGCTGTGGCAGGAGGGTTGCTTGATCCTAGGAGTTTGAAGTTGCAGTGAGCTATGATGATGCCCTGCATTCCAGCCTGGACAACAGAGCAAGATTATGTATTAAAAACACAAATAAACAAAAAAAGGAAAGCTGTTTCTCCAGCAAGTCCACAGATATGGCAGTTTTTAGCCTAGGTTTAGGCAAATGGCCTGCTAAGTATGAATTTATGATTTTTGCTCACTAAAGATAAGCTTTACAATCGTAAGTCCCAGTAAAGGTAGCTGTTTCTGTTTTGCTCATTAGTCCCTAGATGTATATCACAGAGCACCAGTCATCTCATTTGGGTCCCAATGGCAGGCCAGGCCAGACCAGCCATGGGGGCCTTTCAAATAGCAGTGGTGGGAATAAATAATGACCACTGTTTACTAAGGGCCAACCCTTTAGTTCCAATATTTCACAAACCTCATCTCACATAATCCTTACAGCTACAGGAGATAGGTGTTATTGCTGAGAAAATAAAACCAGTTAATTGCTTGTGCTAGGATTTAAACCCAAGTGGGCCTGCTTACAAAGTGTGTGATTTTCCCATGTACCATGCTGAAGACAATCTTGAAACAATTTAGGCCAGCTTAAGAAGGAGAGAGCATGCCAACTGGGAAGAAAAGCACTCCAATAAACTTGTGTTTAACATAAATGATTGGCTAAACCATTTCATTGTTACTCTGGGTGTTTTAATTTTTATGCCACACTCAAATAATTTATCCAGGGGAAGAAAAAAAATCTTTTCTTTTCCCTTGCTGCTAGTACATTTCTCTGCAAGTAAATTAGATGTTTGTTCATGTCTCAGAGACACTGAGCAGCTTGCAAAAAGCACCTTCTCAGATCTTGTTTTCATCCTGGGATCACCCAAATCTTTCCCATAACTAACCAGCTAACTCATTAGCAAACTAACTTACATACTAAAAAAATTCCTAAACCTGGAACTAGTAATTGAAATTTCCACCATATGATTACTTACTATACAGAAGCTATGGGATCAGCAGAGTCCCTGGGAGACCTGCATGCCCCTGATGGTGAATGGCAGCTTATTCAGCTTCTCCCTTGTTTGTATGAGGAGGTGAAGTAGGGATGAGGCCTCAGTTCCACAGATGAAGGAATTCAGGGCTCTTCTGTTAAGTCAGGTTGGCTCTAAGGCCTGCAGGAACCTCTGGGAGGCTCAGGGCTTTCCAATTTTCTAACCACTCTTGTGCAGGTCTGAGACTCTAAAATCAGGCCAGGCAAGGAAATGGAAGGATTTTCTCAGAACCAGCATTAGCTCTCCCACCCTCAGCATTCACGTGCTCCTGAAAAGGGCTAAAGATGTGCACTCTCTGGTGCAGTGACGCTATGGCCTTTCCTCCCAGCTGCTACCCCCAGCTACTATCTGGAAGTCCCTTGATTTGCTCATAATCTGGCAAAAAAATTTTGGTTGATAAATGAAATTAAATAGAATTTATAGAATAATGTATCTGATTTAATCATAATTAAGCAAACAAACTAAGAAAGATAATAATCGAGAAAGGATTTGCTATAAACGCACCAAAACGTTAACAGTAATTGTCAGACTATGTGTGTTTACATTTCTTCCTTCTGTATTTTCCAAGCACTTTATGGTAATTGTAAATTGCTCTGACAATGGGGGAAAAGTAAATAGTCTTGTTAAACTTTCCTTCAGCAACTTTGTGAGGCTCAGGAGAAAACATATCCTACTTCTAACACCAAACCTTTAGACTTATTTCTTTGTTTCTTTACTCCAAGCCTGTGAAATAAACCAGGCTACAATGACTAGCCATGGCCCACAGCCACTGCTGCCTATGATGTCACCAAGACAGAACATACCCCCAACCACAACACTAGAGGAGGCCCACGTGAAAAGAAGGCACCAAATAAGAGTCCTTTCCCCAGCAGAATGCTCCCATCAGTTTACTCATCTGGCAGCCCCACTCAACCACAAATACCCTACCCCCTATCACGCACAAGTGTGATCCTGCAGCTTCTCTGTTCTTGACTAGCATTTTGCCTCTCACCACCTTTCTTTGCTAGCCCCTTTAAATGTTTCCAGTGATAAGTCATTTCAAAGTTTCCTGTCGCTTTTCTCCAATAACATTTGTGCTCCTGTCCATACCCAGCTTCTGCCCATCCTACTGCCTGGTTTCCTCCACAGTAGATCCCTTATAACACTGACATCCTTCCTTCTCTCCTCCTTCATAAAGAAGTAGGGATTCTATCTATAGATAAAGCCTGGATCAAAAGCTGGATTCTACTGGAATACATTTTTTCCCCCAACATCTGACAACTAGGAACTATATTGGATTTGGTTATATAAATTGTACTTGAGAAAGCACAACTAGAACCAGTTGGATGAAAGTATTTCAAATTGTATATAGAAACAGTACACTGTACCCCATGACAGTATTAATGTACACTGCTATGATTTAATTTAAAAAAAAGATAAAAAAAAAAAAAAGAAAGCACAACTAGAAAAATCTCAGGAAGTGATTCTACCTAATCGCTCTAAAAACTGGATGCAGATGTAGGGAAGGCAAAAGAAAGGATTGAGTGCCCAAATGAACTCTGCTGGGTTGTTTTCCCTTAGAAAGAGCATAATGCTTTCAAGTAGAGGGAGGGAAGCATACACTTTACTTTCTCCCCTCCCTTACTCGAGGGAGCATTGTGCCTGCCCAGTCTGCATCTGATCTCAGGGACCTCTTGCCCTAATCTGTACACCAAAAAGGAGCATTGAGGAGGACCAAGCAAGGAGGAACACAAAAGCAAGCTAGCAGGCCTGGCACAGTCTTCTGTACCAGCTTCCCTAGTAGGCTTATGCTGCCATTTCCCCAAGGCAGCCCAGTGCAGGCTTGACAGAGTGACCATGTCTTTCTTTTCCTTAGCCTTGCTAATGAAGAGAAGCCTATAGCTGGTTCTAACACACACAGGTGGTTGGGTCATGGGCATAGACAGTCCATAGGGTGAGTAAAGAGAAATCCTTGGCAGAGGCAGATACAATGATCCTAAGACTTTCTCTATTTCCTGAGCAGGTGTGGGTAGAGCAGAAATCCCAAGGAGGGTTGTGGAAAGCTAGATATGTTGCGTACTGGCCTCACCCACAGTCCCTGTGTATCACTGGAGGGATGGTGTGAAACTAAGGAAAAGAGGCATGTGGTTCTGTTTTCCTGTATATATCTTGTAGCTAACACTTCTGTCTAGGGCCCCTGGACTTGGTGTCATCACAGACCAGCAAATAAAGACCAACTCATATGCATTTCTCTCTTTCTCTCCCCAGAGCTGGGGACCTGCCATCTACTAGCACCAGGCTGGGAGCTTATCAATGGGGAGGCTTAATTTGGATACCTAGACAGTTGCTTTCCTCTCTAAGGCAAGATGGGAAGCCTCCTAAATACCTCCTGGTGTCTCTAGGCAGAGTGCTGGCCCAGTACCAAGAACCTGTATCTTCAAAGTGCCAGTTACAGATGGAGAATGTAACAGACTCTGACACTTTTTTTTGTTTTTTAGAGATAGAGTCTCATTTTGTCGCCCTCGGTAGAGTGCCATGGTGTCACAGCTCACAGCAACCTCCAGCTCTTGGGCTTAGGCAATTCTCTTGCCTCAGCCTCCTGAGTAGCTGGGATTACAGGTGTCAACCACAATACCTGGCTATTTTTTTGTTGCAATTTGGCCAAGGGCTGGGTTCGAACTCGCCACCCTTGGTATATGGGGCTGGTGCCCTACTCACTGAGCCACAGGTACCATCCAGACTCTGACACTTTTTGTCTGCCAGAATCTACTACCCTTCTTTCTGGTACAAGTTCCTTAATTTTGCTCTGGGGAACACTCTCACCCCACCACGTTCAGACTATTATCAAAGCCTGGCCAACCAGAGCTACATGACTGCTTAGGGATGGGCTCATGAACCAACTGAAGTTAAGTAGAGTCTGCCCAGGATTCACATGAGCACTATTGGAAGATATATCCTGAGGGCAGCGTCTGTGGCTCAAAGGAGTAGGGTGCCAGCCCCATATGCCAGAGGTGGCAGGTTCAAACCCAGCCCCAGCTAAAAACTGCAAAAAACCCCAAAAAACAAAAAAACAAAAACTTCTCAAAGGAAGAGATATCCTGGAAGTGAAGCTGGAGCCACCAGAAGCCATCTTTGCATCTAGTGAGAAGCATCTATCTGAACCTGAAGCCAAAATTAAGAGCAAATTAGCTGACATATAGAAAGGGACAGATCTCTGATGACATTTTCTGAAGATTTAGTTTTATTAAAACCAGACCTTTCTGAAATTTCCATTTATGTAAGACACAAATTCCCCTTTACTCCTAAGCCAATATAACTGGGTTTATGTTATTTGTAATGGAAATGATTATCTCAAAAATGTAAGCACCTATGCTAGGCAGTTTTCAACAGCACAGTTTGAACAACACAGTGAATACGTTGTTCCTCAGAAACACCGAGGAAACACTGAGGAACAACACATTCACAATACAGCTCTGATCCTGACCCTCCTCTTTTCCATAGGATCATATCGGCACGGTCCCCACCATATGAAGCTCGTGAGTAGTAGAAGAGATATTTGAATAAGCACTTCTGGTAAAGAATGAGTTCTGTTAGGATGGGAAAGGGGAGGGCACTCTTGGGCCCCAAAGAAAGACACAGACCCCAGACTGGGGACTGTGAAGATAGCTATGAAAATGGCTTCTTAGAAGAAGTATCTTCTAAGTAGGGCTCAGAATTTCACAAAATTGTTGTGGTAGGGAGAGCAAGAAGTGAGAAAACATCAATATGCAAAGGGCCTGATGTGAGAGAGAGCACAAAACATTCAAGAAATCAAAGAGGGGGCAAGGAGTATGAGATTGGTGATAATAGCCGGGTCTTGTAAATAAAAGTGATGAATTTGGATATGATCCTATGGAAAAGGGGAGGGGCAAGATCAGAGCTGTACCGTGAATGTCACTGTTTCACCTGTGTAATTGCAATTACCGCATTTAAGTTTTAAATTACAACTAATACGCATACAGGCTATTAACCTACAGCAAAGATGTTATTTGCAAATCAGACATGTGGGTCATTTAAGAGCCTGGAGTGGAATTTCTTATTTAGAAATCGACTTTAAATACAAAATACATAGAAAGAAAACAGGATTTGGATTACATTTGGGTTCAAGTTCCAACTCTGCCACTTGTTAGCTGATGTGACTTCCCTAACCTAAGTGGCAATGGTAATATGAGAAAAATAATACCTACCTTGCAGGACTGTTGTATGGGTGTAGAAAAATATGTATATTCATATAAGAGAGGAAACCTACCAGTAACTTAAAATATAACAAAAATTTATGTTTGGTTTAGGTACAGTTCAAGGTCTCACTGTGAATCCTGAGAATTTAGCTTGTATCCAAACATAAGTCCTTAAAAAAACAGTCTGGTTTTATGAGAAAACATGTAGGCAGACCCATTTTGGTTTTGTTTATGTGAATTATGAACTAAGAACATTTAAGTAGCTCTTTAAAACTTTATGTTCTATCCAGTAAAAGTTTTTTTGTATAATAATAATGATAATGATAGAAACTAAACAAACAAAAAGCAGCTTCACATGTGAAGCTTAAAACAAACCACAGGACTCAGGCCTTTTCTATGTAATGATATATTTATTAAATATAGTTAGGAAGAAAGCATTGTAATTAAAAAACATGAAATATCCAGGCAATGTACATTGAGGCTGACAGTGGGGTTTAGCCCTTCAGTGGCCCAAGAGAATTTGTATAAAGAGCATGTGAACAGAACTACTAAACTGGGTCCACAACCAGTTTGTATGTACAGGCTGGAGGGGGCATTTATGTTTGAGATAGGGTCTTTCTCTGCAGGCTGGGCTAAAGTACAGTGGTGTCATCATAGTTCACTGCAAATTCAAAGTTGTGGGCAGAGGCGATCCTCCTGCCTCAGCCTCCCGAGTAGCTGAATGGCAAGGGCACATCATCACACCCAGCTAATTTTTTAATTATTTGTAGATGTGGGGTCTTGCTATTTTGCTCAGGCTGGTCTCAAACTCCTGGTCTTAAGTGATCCTTTTACCTCAGCTTCCCAGAGTGCTAGGATTACAGAGCCTTGGCACCCAACCTGAGGGGGTCATTTCTGATCATCCTGTTATACTTCCTGATCTAACTAGTTACCTTTAGTATCTAGAAATTGAAATTTTGACCTCAAATAGCCAGTATTCTTAGTGCTATATCTGCCCATGTCCCTATGATTCTTTCTTTCTGATCTGCTTTAGATTCAAGATATGTGAGGCTTTGGAACCATTCCTTTTCTTTTTCTTTCTTTTTTTTTTTTTTTAAACAACTTTAATTAATTTATTTTTGGGGAGGGGGATTCAATGTGTTGATTGGAGTGCTTACATCCTACTAATTAACATAACCTTCACCTCATTTAACCAATTACAGGATTAAGACATTTGTGTTCTATACCTCATAGACCAACTTGTACTTGGCAATATGCTCCATAGGTGTGGTCCCCCTACTAACCCTCCCTCTATCAAAAATTTCTGAGTTATTACTTTGCTGTTGATCAATTGTGATGATCAGTGTGTAGAACAGGTTGAAGTATTTCCTGTAGA